>CAUYPK010060698.1:0-35172 GCA_963574355.1 Loris lydekkerianus | reverse complement strand
TTCTTTCTTTCTTTCTTTCTTTCTTTCTTTCTTTCTTTCTTTCTTTCTTTCTTTCTTTCTTTCTTTCTTTCTTTCTTTCTTTCTTTCTTTCCTTCCTTCCTTCCTTCCTTCCTTCCTTCTTTCCTTCCTTCCTTCCTTCCTTCCTTCCTTCCTTCCTTCTTTTCTTTTTTAATTTTAAAGACATAGTCCCTGATAATACAGTCATATGCAGAAACCCAGCTGGAGGAAAAGCCAAAATTCAAGAAAGGAGTATGAATTTCTTAATTAAATACACTTTCCCAGTTATATCTAAAATCTATTTCTCGACGTTTTTCTCACTAAAAATGATTTATTCTTCAGATGTTTGCTTCTGCTCTTTGTGGTCACAAGGGATCATTCTTAAGCAAAGGGAGTTACTCAGCTCTGCTAGGCCTCAGTGTTTTGTGAAGGGAAGGCACAGCTGGCCTGAGAGAGCATGATCGCCACTCAGCATCACCAGGAGCAGCCGCCCTGCCTTCATCACCACAGGCCTTCAGTGTGAATGGGATTAAGTTGCTTTGAAATCTTTGCAGGTTTTGTAGCTAGACAGACTTGAGTTCAAGTCCCCTTTCTGCTACTTACTGCAAGTGATACATGAGCCTGAGTTTCCTCATCTTGAAGTTGGACATGATAATAGTTTTAAAAGAATCAGATAACAAGAAAGAAGAAGTGAATGTATTGGAAAATTATATCGCAAAGCTCGTAGGTTGTCCTGGTTATGTCTCAGATTGTGAACCATCCCTTATAGTTCTGCCTCCAAAAAGAAAAGACAGTTTAGCTATTTTATCAATGTGATGTAAAAATGTAGTATAGCTGACCCTTTTATGATTTCCATGCCTTTATGGTTAATGGGTGCAAAAATATAGAGTTAGATTCAGTGAGCAATATCTGACAGAATAACAGGATGACTACAATCAACAATAAGTTTGGTTATGATTTAAAACATTAAAAGAGTGGAATTGTGATGGTACTAACACAAAGAAATGATAAATGTTTGAGGTGATGGGTAGCCCAATTCCCCCGATTTGATTAATTCCCATTATACACCTGTATCAAAACATAACATGCACCCTATAAACATACGCAAGAATTATGTACCCATAATAGTTAAAAAATATTTGTTTAAAAAAATAATAAAAACCATGTATATAAAGCTTCGGCAGTCTAATAACCCATCAATAGCAGACTGATAACAGAACATAGCTGTGGCAAGGCTGTTGCCTTGTTAAATTCTCAGGAATCAAATTGATTCTCTTCCCGAGAATGAGAGGTAGTTTTTATTATAATATCACTACCCTAGCTAACATTGGGGATATCTAAAGAAGCTATTCTTGAATATTTGAATATTCGTCCACGTGAATGCTGCTTTCCAAACAAAACACTCAGCTATAAAGATGAAAAAAACGTAAAAACAAATATCCAGAATATAGACGATGAGACTAATGAAACATGGACAAAAAGTGTAACAAAAGCAGTTTTGGAAACAAACTAACGTGAGTGTCTACCTGCTGCACGGTGTCCAGCCCAGGATGCTCTGGAAACAAGAGACAGTAGGGAGTGCTAGTTAGGAGAATGGACACTGGAGCTAGAAAGTCTGGATTTGAATTCAGATTCTGCCACTTACTGTGTGATACAGGAGAAAGTGTTATTGTGCCTTGGGCTCCCCATTTGTAATACTGTGGTAATAGTTTTGCTTACTTCACAGGCCTCTCATAAGGACTAAAGGAATTACCATATGGACAACATCCACATCACTGCTAATCATCCTAAGTGCTTTGAGCAATGACTGTGTTGTGCCAGCACTATGCTAACACCTACAATGTCACGAAAGAGAGAGGCACTAAGCAGGGCCACTGCATTCTGAATTCAGAGGACCTCCGACAAGAATATGACATGGGAGAGAATCATCTGTATGAGTCATCTCCTTTTGGCCTTCTTTTCTGTTCTATGTCCTTGGAATCTTCCCAGATTCCCCTTTCACCTAGCTCTTCCAGTAGACTGGGCAGATGGGAGGCACTGGCAGAAGAATAAAAAATGGAGGCAAAGGGGAAGTCAGGGCATGTCTTTCTCTTGCAGAGTCTCCTCTTGGACCTGGCTCCCACCAGGCAATCTTGCCATGGCTCTATTATGGCTTTTGCAGGACGGTTCCAACTTCTGGATTAGGGAATCCTGCCTCCTCCCACTGTCCTCTAGACTTACAAATAATAGCAGCTTCCTGTAACCTATCTTCTTCCCCTGCCCCACCTCCCTCCACGCACCACCTCCCTCCCCTGTCCCACCTCCCTCCCCCCCCGTCCCACCTCCCTCCCCTGCACCACCTCCCTCCACTGCCCCTCAAGACCTACATGTGCTACTGTTTCCTGACAGCCTAACCTCTGGGTCACTTCTCTACTCTACTTAGCTTCTTAGCTCTTTCATCTCTGTGCAAACAATCTTTAGGAATTGCCTGAAGGTGTTTCCATTTTCTGATTGGACTCTGGTTTTACAACATTCTGGGTCTTGTCAAAGGGTTAAGACTGGGTGAACTGTGAGTCCAAACCAGATTAAATAATTCTTAAACTTTCAATGAAGATGGTAACTGTAGTATTTTTGGTAAATATGCAATGTCAGTTGTATTAACCTTATGTATTTGGTTGTTAAACCAGATGTATCTGGTTGCCTCAGTTTCCTCATCTAAAAAATTGGGATAATAATAGCACTGATGTTATAGTGAGAATAAATGAAGTAATCAACATTAGCAGTGAAAATAGAGTTGGACAGAAAGCATGTGCTTCATATTTTTAATTCCACTTAAGAGTAGAAAACACATTTGTCAGCATAGATTTGTGCATCATGAACTCATATCCTGGCACACCAGTTCAGAAAGAAAGTTTAGAGCCATTAAGAGTAAGATTGTTGAAAAAATGATTTCTTTTCCTTTGGGTAGATACCCAGTAGTATGAATGCTGGATCCTAAGTGAAGTATATAAACGATTAAAAAAACAAAACAAAACAAAACACCACACATACTCGTTTTTAAATCAGAACTAACTGATGAGCACACATGTGCACAGAGGGAAGTAAAACTGAACTGAACAGGAATCAAGCAGGGGTTGGGGGAGACAGGGATGGCCAAAACCCTACCAATGGCTACAGAAAACACTACCTGGGTGACGGGCACTTTTACAATTATGGCTTGAGCATTATAAAGGTAATCCAAGTAACCAAAAATATTTGTACCCCCAGAATACTTTTAAATTAAAAAAAAAAAAAAAAAACCTAGTAAGATTGCAAACTTGGTGAGCCCTGGAGCCCTGGCTGCAGGTATTATTGCTGTATTCCCAGCACCTACTATGTGTCTGAGCAGGTACAGGAGCCCTAATATGAGAAAGTAAATAAGCAGAGATTCAGGATCTACATTTTGTTGACTTCCAAAGTAGAAAAGACCCATTAAAACTTAATTATTGAGTTATCGACAAAGTGTTAAGTAACAAGAAATGGTAAGAGAGAAATGTACTAGGAAGTATCAGACAGCTCATAGGGTTATAATACCTAACTATAAACTGGATAAAGCTCTAGGTCCTGAGGACACTGCAGTGAATAGTTTTGCCACCATGAAGTTTATGTTAATTGGGGAAGCAGAAAATAATATAAAGTCCTTAACATAATTTAAAAATATTAATGCAATAAAGGATGGAGTGGAATAAAATAGAAGGCCTATGTAATAAAAAAAAAATAATGAAGCAGGGAAAGAATCTAGGAGAGTGACAGGGTGCTATTTTAGATAGTAAGTCAGAGCAAAGCCTCCTGAAGAGAAGACATTTGAGTGGGGACCTCAACCCTGTAAAGGGCAACCCTGTGACTCCCAGTGAAAAGTATGGGACAAAAAGCTATAGACAGTGAAAACAGTTAATATAGTCTTGACATGATCCTTGACCTTAGCGGGGAATACATTGTGATGCATTCCAAATTTAGGTGTCTATGTATGATATAAGATTCTTTAATGTCTCTGGATAGAATTAAACACTGAATAGCGAGTGGAACGCTATGAGGAAATATTACATGTATCTATAAATTACAAAATAATCAGTACTTTTGATTTTTTGCTAAGAAACAGCAGTAAAGCTTAACAAATCTTTGTAGGATCCTTCCTGCTCACTTTCAGGGGTCCTCAAACTTTTTAAGCGGGGGGCCAGTTCACTGTCCCTCCAACCGTTGGAGGGTCAGACTGTAGTTTAAAAAAAAAAAAAACTATGAACAAATTCCTATGCACACTGCACATATCTTATTTTGAAGTAAAAAAACAAAATGGGAACAAATACAATCACACCGCCTCATGTGGCCCACGGGCCGTAGTTGGAGGACCCCTGCTATCCTCCACCTATTCCTTCCATTACCTTCCATCATTCCTTCCTTCACCAAATTTCATCAGTGAACTTAGCTTTCTAACACTCCTTGAATCCCTTAAATCTTTCCCATTCACATAGCCCGTACCTTATTTAGCCCTCACGATTCCTCATTTATGTTCTATAGATGACGTCCTTCTTCTCTTGGGTTAGTTTTCATCCCAAGATCAGTTCCCAGTAGTGTAAATACTGAGGCAAGATGTCTACAGGATTTGAAACATATGGACATAGTGCTTTCTAGAATGTTTGTACCAATTTACAAGTATGAGTAGAAGGCAATGGCAACTCTACTGCAACATTGCCAGGTCATGCTAACATTAGGTTATGTTTTGTTTTCTACTTTCTTCCTAATGGTTCATTATAATTTTGCTAATGTAAGGCTACTTTCACTTGCTTCCTTCCTCTCTGTCTTCTTACTCCAGGCCCCATCACCCTTGCTTACATAGATAGTCCTATCATTCACAGCTGTTGTTTTGTTTGTTTGTTTGCTTGGTTTTTAGATTTGGTAAACACTGTGATTAATTCCTTCTTGGAGAAGCAGATAATTTATGAGTTTAGACCCAAAATTCAAATATCATCTCTGCCACCTAGTAACACACAATGTGGAAGCAGACCCCTGCCTTCAGCAAATTACAAACTGTGAACAAGCTAGGATATCTTACCAATTTTGAAGGATAAACAAAGAAAGTGGTATGAAATGTGTTGACAAGATGAAAATGGCCACTTAAACTTTAGACATGGCCTTCCAAGATGAAAAGAAAATTGCTGACTGACCCTAAAAATTATAAATGTTTTCATATTCTTTGTGCTAAAGGATTCATCTTTAATGATGGCCTTCTTGCACTATGAAGTAAGCCAGTAGGATATATCTATGCAAATTTATCAACAAGAAAATTTTTCTGTGTATTTCCTAAAGGTATTTTTATTATTTGTATGTGTCAGGGCATAGAGCTAGCTACTTTATAGCTTAAAACAAGAAATGGAAGCAGCAGTTTGATATTCAAATGCCATGATACAGGTAACTCATAAAATAATAGCTGTTCTATCTTGAGATTTCAGAAGGAAATTCATTTCTAAGTACCTATAGACCCACATAGGAAAACTGGATATTTTTTAGTACTTCCATAAAATAAACCACAGAGAATTTGAATTCTTGGAGTAAGGTTGCTACTAGCTACACTCAATGGCCTGTGCCTAGCACAATGTTAGATACATAATGATCACTCAACATACACTTGCAGGTACATGAATGAATGCCTTGCCCTCACAAAAAGAGGCAAGGGATATCTAAAACATGCAGGCCTCACAAGTTACTTAGGCACAACAGAGCTTTTAGCTACCCCACAATATTCTACAAGGCATAATAGGAATTGCAAAAGCTACCTGAATGGGTATCGAGGCAAAAAAATTGCGGCATGGAGAAGAATTTTTGAGGAAGAAAACAATCAGATTTAATGTCTTCATTAGGACTTTATTCATGGTATTTTTTATTTCAATAAATTTGGAACTGCCTTGACTTCTATGTGATTTATTCTCCTAACACAGCTAGCCACTGCAGGAATAGGAACTCAACCTTACAAGCATGCTTAAGATGTTCAAGTATTAATGCATTTATTGTTCTAACATCTACTGAACAAAAATAATGACCTAATTGCTAACCTGATGTCTTCTTTGCATTTGCAAGGTATTTCACACTTTGACCATTTCTTTTTAGAAATGCCACTCCTAGCTTTCATGACATTGCTTTCTTCCAACTTTTCCTGTTTGTCCTTATAAAGTCCCTGTCCATGGTCTTCTGCTATACGCCATCCTATTATGTTCTCCTTAGAAGATTTTTTCGGCTGCTTTGATATAGATCACCTGGATGCTTAGATCTTCATCTGGCCTCAGTATATCCTGAACTAAACCCATTTTTTTTTTTTTTTTTTGAGAGAGAGTCTCACTTTGTCAGCCTGACTAGAGTGCTATTGCATCACAGCTCACAGCAACCTCAAAACTCTTGGGCTCAAGTGATTCTCTTGCCTCAGCCTCCCTAGTCACTGGGACTACAGACACCTGCCACAACACCTGGCTATCTTTTAGAGATGGAGTCTTGCTCTTGCTCAGGCTGGTCTTGAACTCCTGAGCTCAGGCAATCTACCTGCCTTGGCCTCCCAGAGTGCTAGGATTACAGGTTACCACACCCGGTCTCAGAACTAAGTGCAGTATTTTGTCCGTTATAAACCGATCTCACTTTATTCTCCCCATCTCAGGTAAAACCATTATCATTGATGACATTGTCAAAGTCAAAACAAAAGCTTTCTCCTCAATTCATCCCATTCAAGTTGGTCTCAACCTGGTTTTGCAGGTTTTCCTGATTCTCGTTAGTTTCCACTTCACCTTTATTACCCTCAAAGCTCTGGTCCATGTCTTCCTCAACTCTCACATAGACAACTAAAGTCTCTACTTTGACAGAACTCTCTTTCTATAAGCAATCTATTCCATTAAAGGTCGACAATGTGCCCACCTATAACAACTACAATTTTCAGCATCACTTGGGGCCCATGGACTCATGACCCTATTGCAATGTGGGGCTGATTACATATAAGTGGAAAGCTTTTGAACAAGGACACACTCAGCTGGCACTTGCCTTTTGCCCTTCAGCCTTCCTGCTCTTCATTGCTAAAGTGGAATAACTCTGCAGCCACAAGGCAAAGCATGAAGATAAAGGCAAACACCGAGGGTAGATGAGTGCTAAGTCTCTAGTGACAGAATCACCACACAGAAGTTGGATTGCATATCTTCAGTCTACTTCCAATGCTCTGGAGGAAACTAGTTGAAGACCCTGTAGTCATTCTTTCAGTTACTACCAAGTGAATGTGAGGGGAAGGACACGTTCTCCTAGCCTGTCTCTTGCAGCTAGCTTTCCTCCTCTTCTGTCACTCCCAGTTTTTTTTTGCCAGAATTGACTTTCTAAAGTACACCTCTGGCCACATTATTTCCTCTGCTTGTAAACTTCTTCATGGTTCCCATTGCCTTTATAACTATCCTTTTACTTGCCTTTTATACCACATCCTTCACAGTAACAACTTTAGCTTGCATTCTGAGTTCTATCACTTACTCTTCCCATTCATGCAAGCTCTGTACTTCTGAACCACCAGAAAATGTCATGTACTTCCACAACTTTTTCTGCCATTGCTGTCCCAGGTGAATCTTTTCCTGTCATCTCTGCTAGATAAACTTTCGTTCATATTTCAGAGTCAAGTTCAAATATCATCTTTCCTCTGAGCCTTTTCTAAACTTGGGAGAGAATTAATGTCCTCATTTTTGTCTGAGAGCACTCTATTTATAGCAATATTGCATAGCAGTTAAAAGCATATATTTTGGAACTTCCTGGAATCAGGCTATATGGGCTGGAGGTTGAATGATCTTCAGCCCAGTGCTTGAATACTTTCAGGTGTGAAATGCTGATAACTTTAGCACCCACCTCACAGGGTCTTTGCAGGATTAAGTGAGTTGAGACATGGAGTTACTAGAAAAGGATCTGACATGTAGAAAATACTCACTGACCATCAGATATTATTATTAGCTGTTACATTCATATTAGTTTTTTAAGCAAGGTCCATTGCTTCAGAAACATTATATATATATATATATATTTGTGTGTGTGTGTGTGTGTGTGTGTGTGCAAATGTACACATGTGTACATGTGGTACATTCACACATGCATGTGGTGCCTGTCTTTCCTCCCCTGGAGCACTTGGGAACAATCAACACAGCCTCCCTATTTCTTGCCCTCAGCATCAAGCACAGTGTCTGTCAAACAACACAGACCTGACCAACACTGGAACAAATTAGTTTGAGCAACTGGTACTTGTAAACCCCATTCAGTGTTTACTATTAGGCTATTACAGTGCACTTAAATGTGTCATGGATGTCAAATGAGATGACTACTACCAGTCCTCATCAAATCCAAATAATTATTGGAAAGAAAACCACTGAGAGTAGCAGCCACCTGCAAAGAAGCCTGAGTAACTTTAGGCTGCAAGAAAAGTTCCCTTGCAAGAGATAAAACACAGAGAAGATCTAAAAGTGTTGGAAGGAAAGAAAATACTGCCATTGTTACTCATTCACCACACTTAGATTCAGAGAACAATCTCTGACTTTTTGTGGTATGTAATTAATCCTATCTTTCCCACTCTATGCATCCCCACACTACCAGATGTTGTCCATCACAGCCTCCTCCCCCTTTACATACACATCAGTGCCTGTATATATGGCAGGCACTGGGCTGGGCCCCTGGAATATCAAGGTTAACAAGATCCTCAAGGCTGGAAAGAGAAGCCCAGGGCAGAGAATGCTTTATAAAGTAATAGATATCCTTCTATTTCCCAAAGGCATGATTTTGACAAAGCAAGTTTTGGGTGTTGAATTTTGAGACCACATCTAGTATGTCATTCTTCCTAGACATGGAAAAGCTTGGCAGGAAGGAAAGTATAGAATGAAATCAGCAAAGGAAGAAGACACACTTTTATAAACTTGAGTGTGGACCAGCAATACTTTATTTCAAATGAAAGGCAATGAAAATGGGCAAAACATGTGGTGTCTCACAAAGGAAAATTGCACATGAACCCTGAATACTTCCCTCAGAAATTGCCTCCCCCTCCCAAATGAAACAACCACAACAAAAAGCATAGGCATTACCAAAAAACTGAAGAAATCCTGGCAGGGTGATTAATGAATGACAGGTCACTCATTCATTCACAAAAAAAATAAATAAATATAATGTAGCAAGGCATCACAGCTTTGTCAAGAACTCTGAGGTTTTAAAACTGGAAGCAATTTGTACGATGACTACTTTGACCATAGAACATCCTAATCTCAGTTCCTACAAAGTCTGGGTGGGGGCCAACTGGAATGGTTCAGCTCAGCTGCACAGATATCGTTCACAGAGGAAATAAAAGGATTTTAAGCATTGGAGTCATTTCCTTTGGTTCTCAGCTCTTTGAGGGAAAAAAAAAATCCTTTTGGTCAGTGATATCTCCAGCTCAATTCCTGCAGCCTAGCTTAGAAAAATAACAATATCTGTTCCCTGAAACATTTTCCAATCATACAAGTACAGTTTTCAACTCGAAACATTTAAGTCCAATAAAAGACTTTCCTTTGCCAGAGGGTCCTAGGAAGACTAACACCTTTTTAAGGTTCAGACTGCTCTCTAACGAGTTACATAAAAATCCGCAACCAGTGTAAATGTCAAATGCGAAAGGATGTGTTCAGCAGACAGAACTGTATAATCAAATCTCTACCAGCTCCTGTGGAACTGCTGCTAAGGGGTCTTGCTGAAAATAATAGGGCCCATTTATGACACACAACACAAACGGTAATAGCAAGTTGCCTCTCAAGTGGAACCTTAGCAGCTTTGGAATGGTTACCTGAATGTGCTAAGAGCAGAAAAGCAGCACTTTCCAAATACATTCTCCAGCTAAGGACTTTTGGAACGGCTGCAAGATTATAAAGAAAAGCTGGATTGTTGGAATTCTCCTTGCTCTTATGTATGCATTCTAAATGCGAAAGATGGAAACCTAGCTGTACGCAGTGCCGTTTTCAGACCACAGAATTTGAAATATTAGATGGCCTTTGTCCTGGATTAATTTAAAAGGAGCAATAAGTATTAGAGCTCTACGACCACTGCTGTTTGCTTTGTTTAGTTTGTTTTTATTTTCTTTGCAGTCCTTGTTGTTAATTCTGAAGTCTTTGGATCAGTTTCTTCATGGAAAGGGAACTAACTGTATAGCAGACTTGATCAAACATCAAGTGGAAAATATAAATAAACGGAATTAGATTTATATTTTCACATCAAATCTTAAAGTTTTAAGATTATTTAAGTTACATGTTCCAGGAACATTTGTGACTAATTATACATTTTAATTATTAAATTTAATAATTTAATTTAATTAATTTTTTATTAAATTTAATAATTTAATTTTAAATTTAAGAAGGATTCATGCAATATTTACAGTCTCTGGGCAATAATTAATTAATATCAGGTGAATCAAAATTTGCTCATTGCACTCATCCCCTGCTACCACTAAAGAATAAATTAGACTTTTTACTTTTTCAAATGCTCAAATCCAAAACTTACAAATCAATGCCATATTTATTTACTAACTAACCTAATATAAAAATGACAGAGCCATCTGCCACTTCCTAAATAATCCTAACTATCTGATGAAAGACAAGTTTCCATAATGTGGAGACGTTTCTATTTTTTTTTTTTTTCTTTCTCTTTGACTTTTCCTTTAGTAAACTTGAATTAATAGGTAGAAATGATAAGAAAAACGAGGCTTTTTCTAAGTATATGAAAAACACCACATGTGTCTGAAACCAGAAAGGGAAAAGTATTAATTCCATAACATAAGAATTATAATTGCATGCAGATTTAAAACAAATGCCACTGGAAAGTCTTGGTTTTTACTTTCCAACTTCTGCTCTCCAAGGAATTTCAAACCCAGCAGCACAGTATCAGCAAAGTGACTCAGAATATGAGCACAAGTGAAATTTCTGTTTTTAGTTAGTCTGGTGACACATATGTTTTCATTCTTTCTAAAGACTCAATTTGTACTCCTCACCTTTAAAATCATAATGTGAAAATCCATTTTGTTATTATTCTTATAAAAGGCAAAGTGATTGGGTAGTATTGTCCCAATAAAGGAAAAAAGGATATTATTCTTTATATCTGATGGTCCTATCTATGAGTGAGGCCCATAATTTTCATTTTCTTTGTGTGCTAAACGGTCCAGTTAGTTCTTTATTCTTCTTCTACTCAGTTCCTCTTTATTACCAACGGCAGACGCTGGCAAAGCTTTGGGGTGACTTGAGTTCTTTTGACATGGGGTAGAGTTTGCCGACCAAACATAGTGACTCACAAAGGCACCATCAACTACCAGGGGGAGTAAAAGCTATTCTCTGCATATCTTATACTCTAAACATTAAAGTTGCATAAAATATTTCTGCACGGAACTAGTTTAATGTTTTCATCAATTCATATGCCTTATGAGCATCATTGTTAAATTTGAGAGTCAAACTCCTTTGTAAAAAGTTGATTCAAAAAATCAGCTTTTGACATTGATCCAGTCTTCTCTTTGTATTGGTTGAAAATTTTTCTCCTTTGTCTTTCACTAAAGTGAACTCAAATCTTTTCAAAATGAAATATTTGTAAAACATGCAGAGTAGATCTTAGCACATAGTGGGCATTCAACAACTTATAGTTTTAAACTAGAAAAGTGTACGGCATCAGTTAATAATTTTGGAAATAATAAACATTACAGGTTAAGCATTTCTAATCTGAAAACCCCAAATCTAAAATGCTACAAAAATGCTTTTTGACTTGTTGATGTGATGTTCCAAGGTCAGGCTCAAAAGAAAGGTGCATTGGAGCCTTTTTTGAGTATCAGATTTTCTGATTAGAGGTGCTCAACAGAAATCCAAACATTCCAAGATCTAAAATTATCTAGGATCTGAAACACTTCTGGACCCAACATTTTAGATAAGGCATACTAAACCTGTGTCAAATGGTAAATTATTTGACATAGCAAAAAAAGTCCATACAAAAGTACCTTTACCGAGCCCTCAAATAGACAGAAAAGCCTCCATAAGATAGGTAAGATTCAAATGTGCCTAATAATCTAATGTTTAGAATGGAAGAAGGCTACAGGAAGGGGTGTGTTGGGGAATGAGTGTGAGCTGGGTAAAGATACACAGGTGGCATAAGCACAGAAGCACAGTGTGTTGGAAAAGTAGAGTGACTGGCTTACTCAGCGCCAAAGGTACGTGTCGGAACAGAATAAAAATCACCGTGGGTTGATCCATTGTATGAATGCCCTTTAAAGCAATAGTGAGGAATTCAACCTGAATAAAGAATGAAATAACACATCACAGCTTTAAGGAGGCCAGAGATGGGACTAAAGCACTGTTTAAAAAGAAATGAATCTGCCAAAGAACCCCTAGTCCACGTGCTGGTAACGAGAATGTGTGCTTCCTACAGCTGTGTGATAACCAGCTGCAATTTTATTCCAGTTTCTAATCATAACCAGAATCACATGCATGATCACTTTTCGGTGCTATATCCATGAATTGAGAATCTAAGATGTGGTTGCGCCTTTCATTATTCTATTCTTCCAGATACGCGCTGGATGACTATTCATGTGTCAAGCATGTGCTGCACACAAGTGAACAGGAAATGAATAAAAGAGTCTTTTTAATTTTTTTGACTGATGAGATGTACAATTTTCACTCTTGATAAGCCGGGGACTAAGTGGAACATGAAGGAGAAAAATCACTGGTTATATTGAGCTTGCTGAATGCTGGATACACTCTGGGCATGCAGAGTTGTATTAAGGGATATAGAGGAAGGATACCTAAGTCAGCTTGGGCTGAGTGGAAGAGCAGGGAAAATGTTAGAGGCAAATCAGCTAAATCCTGCATGGCAAGGAGAGCACAAGGGCAGAGAGGGGTGGCCTATGAGAGATTAAGTGACCAGGCTGAGTTTATGTTCCAGATCTGTCATTTCATGTTGTGAAAACAAGCAAGTTCCTTATCTCTCCCACTTAGACTCATAAAATGACCACGGTAATTGTACCAGTTTGAAAAAAGAAAAACCTGCAATAATATACTGTATATAAAACCCTAAGCATAATAGTTTTGAATACATGATAAATATTCAATAAGTACTAGACATTGTTAATAAATATATTAATGTGGGGGCTGTGATGTTACACAACAGCCAAAGGCAATAGCCAACTAAGTATTAATGCAAATGGCATGTCTATAGCTGGGTATGGTGGGAAAGGTGGAAGAGGTAAGAACTAACCAGGGCCACAGTCTGGCCATGTTGTTGGCTCATTCTACAATTGTAGGGGAGATTTTCACATGGGCTACAATGTAACTATCCCCCCATATCCAGAATTATCTCATTGTGAATGAATCACACAATGCGGACAGGGCAGGAGCTCTGGGGTTAGAGAGGATAGGACGGGTCAGATAGTGAGAGACTTTATATTCTACAACAAGTGGTTAGAAGTTTATCATTTTTGACATCACATTCCATATATTAGAGATCCATATATTAGAGGTCCATTGAAATTGAATTTTAATGACAACACACAACTTTAAGCTTTCTCGTTGTTGTATAAATGAGTGTTTTCTTGTCATATTTCAATACTGTTAAATTATACTGATAGGGCCCAAGTATTTATAGTTGTTTTTCTGGATAGCACAATTAGGTTTTTAAAAAATAGAATGGATATTCAAAATCAATATCTCAACAACAAAAAATCTTTGTAATCACTGCTCTGTGATCCTATTCTTTCAAGTCCTTAGCCATCCGAATGCATTATTTTTATAAAATTGTGGCCAGATGATAGATACAGTTTAGTGATTTGCTTTCTTTGCTATCTTCCCGTAGGTTAATTGAGAAATATCATTATCCCTTATTTTCTTCTAGATCTTGGTTTATATGGTAAAATATACTTCCTCCCTTAGCAAAGTCACAGGCTGAGAAGGAAACATACCAACTGATAATTACATGGATCAAGCAAAAATGGAAGTCAACATATATCATCTTTTAACTTAGTATAGTAAAGCATATAGAATTATTCTCACTTAACACTATTTGTAGCTAACTTTCATGCTGTCTCAGAGTTTTAATAGTTCTCCACACTAAATTTATAAAATATATTGTTTTAACCAGAGGTTAGCCATTCCTTATTTGTACATATTTAAGTTATTTCTAAGTTTTTAGTAACATAAATCAAATATTAAATTCACATATATATTTTCTATGCTTTAAATAGGATTTGTTTAAAAAAAAATAAATATATGTATATATAACTGAGTACAGTTGTTTAGAGGATATGGGAAGTTTAGTGACTCTTGAAGTATAGTCCTAAGTGGAGGGGGGAAGAGAAACTTTGTTTTTAATAAAGCTGATAGAAAAAGGGCATCCCCATATTACACTTCAAGTAACAAGAAAAAGAAGAACAAACTATGTCCAAAGTTAGTAGAATAAAGGAAATAACAAAGAACAAAGCAAAAAAAAAAAAAAAAAAAAATAGAAATTTGAAAAACAATAGAAAAGATTAATAAAACCAAAGAGTTGTTTTTCTTTCAAAGGATAAGCAACATTCATAAGCCTCTGGTTAGATTAACAACAATAACAACCAGATCTTAAAGGACTACTGTGAGCAATTATATACCAACAACCTGAATAGCCTAGAAGACATAGATAAATTACTAGACACATACAACCTACTGAGATTGAACCATGAAGAATTAGAAACTCTAAACAGACAAATTCTAAGGAGATTGCAACAGTAATAAAATGTCTCCCATCAAAGACAAACCCAGGACCTAATGGATTCTCTGCTTAATTTCACCAAATATTTAGAGAAGAACTAATGCTAAATTTTCAAACACTTTTAAAAAATGTGAAAAAGAGGGAACACTTGCAAATGCATTTTACAAGGTCTACCATAATGCCAAAGCTTGAGAGTGATATTATAAGAAAAAAAAAAAAAAATGAGCTTGATAAGCAAAAATCCAAAAGTTCTCAACAAAAAACTAACCAACTGAATTCCATAGCACGTTACAAAGATCATTCAACATGTTCAAGTGGGATTCATTCCACCTATGCAACATGATCCAACAAACACAAAACTTTAAATATGACATCCCACCCTAACAGAATGCAGGACAACAACCACGTGATCATCTCAATAGATGCTTAAAAAGCATTTAATAAACTTCAAGATCCTTTCATAACAAAAGCATTCAACAAATTAGGTATACAAGTAATGTACTTCAACACTGTAAAGGTAACATATTACAAATCTACAGCTAACATCACATTCAGCGATGAAAAATTGAAAACTTTTCTTCCAAGATCAGGACCAAGACAAGGATATCCACTCTTGCCACCTCTATTTAACATAGCACCGGAAGCCCTAGCCAGAGAAATTAGGCAAAAGAAAGAAATAAAAGGCATCCATTGGAAAGGAATATGTAAAATTGTCCCTATTTGCAAATGACGTGATTTTAAGTATAGAATATGCTAAGACAGTGGTTCTCAACCTTACTAATGCTATGGTCTTTTAATACAGTTCCTGTGGGTAGCGACCCACAGGTTGAGAACTGCTTCACACACAGTGTGAAAGACTTCACACACACACACACACACACACACACAAAGAAAAAAAAACCCTGTTAGAACCAATAAGCAAATTCAGTATTTCAGGTTACTGAATCATCATAAAAAAATTAGTGGTGTTTCTACATACTAACAAATATCCAAAGAAAGAAAGAAAAATTGCAATATGATAGCTATAAAAACTAAAATACTTAGGAATACATTTAACCAAGGGTATGAGAGACCCATACATTGAAAACCCCAAAACAATGATGAAAGAAATTGAAGATACAAATAAATGGAAAGGTATCTCATGTTCATTGATTGGAAGAATTAACATCATTAAAATTAATTAGAATTAATATTGGTAAAATGCCCATATCATGCAAAGCAATCTGTAGGTTAAATGCAATCACTATCAAACTTCTAATAACATCTTTCACAGAAGTAGAAAAAATATACTAAAATTTGCATGGAAGCACAAAAGATTCTGACTAGCCAATTGACTAGCCAAATCAATTTAGAGCAAAAAAAAGAAAAAATAGAAGAAAAGAAAAGAAAGAAGAAGAACAGCTGGAGGCATCATACCACCTGACTTCAAAATACACTGCAAAGCTATAGGAATCAAGACAGAATGCTGCTAGCATCAAAACAGACACATAGACCAATGCAACAGTATACACAGTCCAGAAATAAATGCAATTGATTTTTATCAAAGGTACAGAGAATACAAAATAGAGAAAGGACCTTCAATAAATATTAAAATAAGAGGATATACACATGTAAAAGAATGAAATTAGACCCTTATTTCCCATCATCTACAAAAATTAACTCAAAATGAATTGCAGGGCTGGGTCCAGTGTTTCTTGCCTATAATCCTAGCACTCTAGGAGGCCAAGGCTGGTGTATTGCTGAAGCTCAGGAGCTCAACATCAGCCTGAGCAAGAGTGAGACTCCATCTCTAAAAAAATAGCTGGGCATTGTGGCAGACACGTGTAGTCCCAGGTACTCAGAGGTTGAGGCAAGAGGATGGCTTGAGCCTAAGAGTTTAATGTTTTTGTTAGCTATGACTCCACAGCACTCTACCAAGGGTGACAGAGACTATTTCGGAAAAAAAAAAAAAAAAGGATTACAAATGAAAAGTGATGACCTCGAAATATATAAATACTAGAACAAAATGCAGCAGAAAATTTCCAGGACATTGGTCTGAGCAATGATTTTGCACATGATCCAAAAAAGCATAGGCAACAAAAGCAACATTATGCAAATAGTATCACATCATGCTAAAAAGCACATCCAAGGAAATAATCAACAGAGTGATGAGATGACCTATAAAATGGGAAAAAATATTTTCAAAATATACATCTGAAAATGGATTAATATATAAGATATACATGTACAAGGAACTCAACAACTCATATCCCAATTTAAAAAAATTGGCAAAAGATCTGGATAGATTTTTCTGAAGAAAAAAATGTGCAAATGGCCATATGCAAAAATGCTCAATATCACTAACTGTTGGAGGTAAGGCACAATAAGGTGTCACCTCACACTTGTTAGAATGCCTACTTGATAAAGATGAAACATGAGTATTGGCAAGGATATGAGGGAAGGGAACCTTTTCATATGCTTGCTAAGAATGTAAATTAGTATATCCATTAAGGAAAACAGTAAAGAAGTTTCTCAAAAAATTAAAAATACAACTACCATATGATCCAGCAATCCCACCCACTACTGGGTACATATTTGAAGGAAATGGAATTAGTATGTCAGAGAGATATTTGCACTTCCATATTCATTGTGGCGGCACTCACAATAGCCAATGTATGGAAATCAACCTAAATAAATGTTCATCAGTGGATGAGAAGATAAAGAAAGTGTGGTGTATATGCACAAAGGAATACTATTCAGCCTTTAAAAAGAAGGAAATCTTGTCATTTGGTGGAACCTGGCAATCTTTACGCTAAGTGAATTAAGCCAGGCACAGAAAAGAATGTCACGTGATCTCGTGTGTGGAATCCAAAAAAATGTGATCTCACAGGATCAGAGATTAGGATTACCAGGGGCTGGGAAAAATAGGGATTAAGACATATCTGTGAAAGAGTAACACATTTCAATTAAACAAAAGGAATAGCTCAAGAAATTTATTGCATAACATAGTGACTTTAGTTAATAACAATGTACTGTATTCTCAAAAATTGCTAAGAGTAAACTTTAAGTATTCTCCCTACAAAACATGATAGGTGAGATTCTACATATGTTAATTAGCTTAATTTGGCCATTCCACAATACATACATATTTCAAAATATCACATTATACACAATAAATAAATACAGTTTGTATTTATAAATTAAAAACTAATAAATAGACAAAAGGAAAAGAAAAATTCTTGTTGCCTCCTAAATTAATTTTTTGATCAACTGCTCATAGACCAATCATAAATAATTTTTATTTTGGTTCCATGTTCTATGGATCCCAAAATCTTAAGGGCCTGTGCATTGTAAGTGAGCTGCTTCTCCCTGGACCAAGGACAAAGCCACGTCCTCATGACGCACATATTACCCAGGAGGTCATCCCTTCCTGCCCCTCCCCCTCCCAACTGCCTGGAACAAGTCAGACATATGTGGGACCTGGGCAAAACATCAGTCCTGGTTCCTGGCTAGTGGGAGAGATGCATTTCCTCTCTAAACTTAGAGACCAAGTTTGTATTTCTGGAGTGGATTTGAAGGTCATAGCCTTTCTATGTTTCCAAATGTGTGCAGTTAACTAATGAGGGCTGGGAGTGCTGAACACAACCATCCACAAACTGTTTAGAAAACAAAGCCTAACAGAGCCCATTTGCTTCACAGAGCTTCAGATAATGCCTTAATTCCTGGGTTAAATCCAAATGAGAAGGCACTTTATGTCTTTCCTGCTTATTTCTCATTAAAAAATAAAAAATACTCTACTAATGTCAAAGCTAGTGGTTACCACAGAGGAACAGAGATGCCATACCATATAGGATGTTACTGTTTCCAAGGCAGAGTACTTCATAATACCTATTGAAAACAATCTTCAGCTTGACAGGAAACAGGACAAAAACATCCAGGGCCTGCCTGAGCAGGACTTGATTTTGGTTGCAAATAAGAAATGGTCACCTTGCTGGTAGGTTGCTTCCTACAAAAGTCCCATCAGCATTATTAATAAAGATGATGGAATTAAAGAAGTAAAATGATCTTCTCAATAGTCCCAATGAGCAGGATCTACCAGGGTGTCCAACTTGTAGCTCATCAGCTACACGTGGATGATTTGAGTCTTCTTTTGCTCACTGATGGTGACAGATACTGGGAAAATTATGCATGGACCTTTTTTTCCTCAACAGCTTTCATTAGTGTTTGTATGTATTTCATGTGTGCCTTGTGGCCCAAGGCAATTCTTATTCTTCCAACATGCTGAAGAAAAAATAAAAGGTTGGACATCTCTACATGCCAAGCCTGGGAAAGATCACTCACAGAGCCTAGGTGAGAAAGAAACACAGTTAGAATCTAAACACTACAAAAACTCAGACTCAAACATGGCAGGCAGATGTAGAGTGAGTACACAGAAATAAAGCATAGGCATGAATATTGCTGTTGATAAAAACAGTACAGATGCCTAATGTGTCCTTAAAGCACATAGGAGAACTGGAGACCAGGCAGCCGTTAGGTCAGAGAGACCAGAAGGCAGCGTGAGACAATAGGAGACTATGTGGACGGGGAAAGAACATTTTGAGAAACACATGATTGCAAAAGGAAGAAATTGGTCTTAGCAGACATGTGGATGTTTTACCGCAAGAAGTAGTTCCCGGATAATTCAAAATATATATTAAAAAAAAAGTCTTTGGATTACCATTTATCATATCTTTAAAATCCAAATAGAAAATAGTTGCTAATGTCTGGGTTCATCTATCAAGATGATAATAACCCCCAAACTTTCTCCACAACTAAGTGCAAGCTGTTTAAAGAAAAGAAGAGAGTCAGGGTAAGTAATTGGGATAGAGTGGCCTCTTCAGAGGTCTTAACCTGATCCCCCTGAGCAAATATGGGAGGCAAGCCAAACATAAATACCATGAGAGAGAGCATTTTCTGTGAAGCTTTGCCATCCAGGCCCTCTAAGGAAGCACACGCCTCATTCTGAATCCGGAGAGTAAGAGAGTTATCAGCCACACTTGGTCCTCCTACCTCTGCCCATGGTTATGTGGCTACATTCCCACTTACAATTTATCAGACTTCTGCTCACTTTGAAGTTAACCTAGATAGAAGACTAGACATTGGCCAACATAACAGAAGTATAAAATTGAAGTTAACAGAAAAATGATCTCAAAATATATATTAAAAAAAAAAGAAAATGACTCTAAATGGAACAAAACGATCAAAATATTTTCAAAAGGAAAGTGCTTTCAGAGCACAATCTCTGTGTTTTCTATTTCTAGATTAAGTAACAAGCAGAACTAGTATCCCTAATCCACACTGTTTACAGTGGGATAGAAGTGGGTAAGAAGCCTTCTTTCAAACTGTTCACTTTTATATACACTCAAAACTTTGTGCTAATATATGTTTGTCATTAATAACATACAGAATCCTTTAATTCAAGTCTTCTTTGTGGGGATTATTTTATGGGAGAAATAGTTGAACAGTGGACAGAGTTAGAACTGGGAGTTAGATAGAACTATGTATGGATGACCATAGGATGTTGGATACGGTTTTCAGCATCTCCAGGTTGTTACATCGTGAGTAACATGGGGCTAATAATAATTCTCTTAGTTACTTGTACAGGTATACAAGTGGGCTGGCTTAAGAAAATAGAGGGTGGTTTAGACTCCATTAAAAGACATTTTCATGATTGTAGACAAACAATATTTCTCTGCTACACAAATCTGCCTTTCTAATGAATTACAGGAATGTTCTAAGAAACTTCTACACTATAGTAAGCTGAACAATTACTTGATGGAGGCTGAGCTGCATAGTATATCAGTATAAATATATCTTCTGCCCCCATAACCACTGCTTACCATAATTCTGAAAGCATACAGCTTGTCATCGACCATTCTCTGTTTACTCTCTTGAGCAAGGTATTTCTCCTGAGCAAATGAACGAGGACATCATTCCTGACCCTGCCCTTAAGAATCATTTCCTTTTCGTTGTTTGTTTTTTGGTCTTGGTCCTTTGTTTTATTTTGTTCACAGATTGGTTGGTTGACAGGTTGAGGGGAGATAGGCTGAAGAGCTTACATTCCCCTTTTGGAAATTCAGACAGACAAAAAAATAAAAATGTTGGTAAATGCTAATAGATAGGGCTGACCTTGGATTCTATAAGGGACTGTAGGTTAATAGAAGCACACAAGTCTTTTTTTATGAGAACACATAAACCAATCTCTGCTTTGCCACAGTGGTTGATATTTTCACCAGTCTTTGTATCATACGGGCTTTGTACTTCTAAGGTCACTTGTAAACTGGACCATCTTATCTGGAAAGATACACTTTGTATGACTTTTTGTTTGTTTATTTGTTTCTCTAAGAAAAAACAGAGCCAAAGGAATGGCTGTAGCCTAGTAACTTTCGATGGATACAGAGAGTGACAAGAGAGGCTGAATTGGACACCATATTAGGATGTAGTTAGTTATATTAAAGTTTATATTAACAGGACATAATAGGTGGTAAACACCACGATGAAAAGTAGATATGTTACACTTTCACGCAGATTTCAAACATAGACATACTTTGTCAATCCTTGAACAAACTTTTGATAATTGTATCTGCAATGTTAACTCATTGTTACTTGTGTTACATTGTTTCTAACCATAACGGATAACCACAAAGAACCTGACAGCTACCAGAGGCAGTGCAACTTCACCAGGATATCTTAGGTTTATGTAATATGGCAGCTGCTTAATTACAAGAACAATGAGGATTCCACTTCAAGATTCTCAAAAGAAAATTACATTTTGTTAAACTAAACTTTTGGGTCAATATTTATGTAAAAGATTTTTTTTGTTGTTTGTTTTTTATTAAATCATAGCTGTGTACATTATTGTGGTCATGGAGCACCATACACTAGTTTCATATATGTAAAAGTTTTTAAAGCTCTCTTAGAATAAAAGTATTTCATAAATATTCTGCCACCGTGATACACACAAATACACGCAGAGAAAAACCACGGATATGTGCTGCTTAATGATGGGGATTCATTTGGGGAAATGCACTGTTAGACAATTTCATAGTCATGCAAACGTCGTAGAGTGCACTTACAAAAACCTACATGGTCTAACCTACTACACAGCAGGCTACGTGGTATAGCCTACAGCTTTTAATGTACAACCTATATAGCACATTATTATGCTATATTGTAACACAATGGTAAGTATTTGTTAATCTAAACTTCTCTAAACATAGAAAAGGCAAAGTAAAAAGACAATATTATGATCTCATTGGACCACTGCCATTATGAAGTCGGCCATTGACTGAGAAGTCATTATGTGACATATTATATGACACATGACTATACTAATATTATTAATATTATATATAATAAACATTATTATTATATATAAATATTATATATAATAAAAATTACATTTGTTTATATTTCCCTTGGAGTTACTCTTACTTGGCTAACACAGTGATTAGAAACTGAGGCAGGCTGGGAAAACTCTACTCTTCATATGGGAATTTGGCTTATTAAATTTTCCTCTTGTCAAGCTATTCTCAATTTCATAATCTTTTCCACTATGAAAAGATATAGTATTACCCATAATTTCTTTATTTCTTACACATTAAATTAGGGATTTTCTAATCCTAAACCCCTTGTCACTCAAAAAATCTCATGGTAGTCCTGAAGAAAATTTTAAGCCATGGTGTTTTGACATTACTTTGGTAAGAAGTCTCCAAATTTTAACTCACATAATTCTCTTCTCTGCAAAAAAAGAAAGGAAGGAAGAAAGGAAGGGAGAAGGGAGAGAAGGAGGGAGGGAGGAATGGAGGGAGGGAGGGAAAGGGAAGGAAGGGAAGGGGAGGGAAGGGAGGGAGAGAAGGAGGAAAGAAGAAAGAAAGAGAGAGAGAGAGAGAGAGAGAGAGCAAGAGAGCGAGCACCAGGCATTATGGTGGGTGCCTGTAGTCCCAGAGACTTGGTAGGCTGAGGCAAGAGAATGGCTTGAGCCCAAGAGTTGGAAGTTGCTGTGAGCTGTGACACCACAGCAATCTACCAAGGATGACATAGTGAGACTCTTGTCTCAAAAAAAAAAAAAAAAATTTCCTTCCTCCATTCATTCAATAAAAAATGATATTTTTCAGTATATCTGTTATAGCAAAAGGATCCCAAAGACATAAACTCCAAAGTGTCTTATGTTTCTCATAAAAATTTGCAACATGATTGCATTCAGTGAATCTCAAATGTGGTTATTTTTTACATCACCTCAAACCCCAAGGCCTATTATGTTCTTTGACAGTTGCTTCATCCAAATCTTCTGTTTCAGCTCTGCTTATCCCATAGTGGACAAGCCTTGAGAATGTAAACCTCTGTGATAGACATAGCTTAAGTTTCCTGTTGCTTATTGAGAGGAATGGTAATCTTAAAAAGTGGCATAGAAAAGGCACTGCAAAGATGCTTCATCAATATGGGTTCCCACTCATTCAGGGCTAATGTCATCTGAATGACCAATAGATCTATCTGAATGCCTAGCAGATAAAATAAACTGTCTTTTTCTTAAGAGAAATAAAAAATAAATGAAAATTTTGGATATTTTCCTAATTCCACAACATAGGGAGAAAAACATTAGCTTTAAAGATAATATCACAGTCCTTATATTTCCAATATATTATAGATAAAGAGACATTTAAGCCAAATTCTTCCCAATTACATGGTAAAAATAATGCAATCATTTTTCAAGCTCAATTTAAGAGTTTATAGCATTTTTTGGTTTGCTTTTAGGTAGGTGTATGAATTTTTCTCTTTTATACTCAAGTTCTTTTTTATTAAAGGAATGAAAAGTAACCATTTTAACAACAGTACAATTAAGTTGATAAAAACAATGGCTATTATCAAAAACAATGTCCATTATCCATGGCTTAAATATTACATGCTTTCACTATGGTTTCAAAAACCAAGGAAGCAAGAATAAGTAGGATTTTATCTCTTTCTTACCTTTGAACTTGTAAAACAACATTATAGAGTGAACAGAATAATAAAGAGTGAACAAAGGTGCATTTTCCCCCCAGAACCTATCCAAGTCAATTAGAATGAACTCCACCGCCTGCTCCTGTATTGGAATGCACTGTGTTTTCTCAAAGGCATCAGCTGTATAAGCCCTGAAAAATCCTGAGGGCTATCATACGGCCAACACCAAAATATGAGTGCTTAAGAGCTTGTACTTTTTGCTATTAACAAAGCCAGGCTCAATAAACACATGTCAATACATGAATACATGAAACACTCCTTTCTTATACTTAAATGTACTCTGAACTGCATTCAATTATGTCAGATAGGCAGGCACTCTAGACAAGATGGTTGCTATAAGAAGAAATCCAATTCCAAGATCGTAGAAACATTTACCTCATGTTATGTGCCAGGCACGTGACCATTATGGTTCCCTGTAATTTTGAAAATACTTTTTGTTTTGTAGGTATAGACAACCTCATCTAACAGTTGAGAAACAGATGTTCAGAGTGGTTATGTAACTTGCTCAAGAAAATTAAGATTCTTCCTTAGAAATTTTCTTGGTATAGACTTCACCTGGAAAATCTTAATTGAAAGTTAAATTATTTATACAGCATTTCACATCACAAAATTTTAATAAACTGAAGACACATACATATATAGCTCCTATTTGTGCATTACACATTATATTTTCCATATTATTTTAAATAAGTACTAAATATTATTTCCCATATAGTAATAAAATCATTGATGAGAGAAAAATAGGTAACTCCCAACCAGCCACAGGGATAACCGCACATTAATAAAATAAATACCTTGAGTTAAAAATTATTCCTTTAAAGAATAACTTGGGAAACATGCATATCTGTATGTTTTCAGCCCCCAGGTGTTTGTATAGGCCTATGGAACGCAGAGAGGGTCACACTTGTGCATTTCATTGATGCAACATCAAAGGCTCCCAAAGGCACAGGCAGGGTGCCTGGAACCTAAGTAACTGCTCAGAGCCATCCTGCATCCTCAGTACCTTGGCAATAGAAAATAAGCCCCCCTAGATCCTGAGGCATTTATAATCCAGAAGAAGATGCAACTAATTACATAACAAGAGGGAAGGAGTAGCAAAAATACTATTTTAGCTCACAGATGGTGCCCCAAGGAGGTGGCATTGTAAAGTATTTACACAGATTGGGAAGAGCCCCTAGGACTTTCCAGAAGGCGACTTTGGGAAGAAATTATTGACATTGACTAGTACGGGCAAGAAGAGAAAGCATTTTATATGTATTGACGTAAGTCAAATTCTAAAAATAGAAAATTGAAAGACAGAAGCAGAGAAGCAAGCAGAATATCTGGACAGAAACGTTTCTGTTTAGAGGACACAGAATATGGGTGAAAGCCTTATAACTCCATTGTTTTTTTTAAACAATTTTAGAGTCCACAATAATTATTTCAAACTTTTTCCCACTTAAATCATATTATCTCTGCATTCACAAAAGCATTAGGGAGGTAGGTTACAGTATTAAATGCTGTAAATACAAATTGATGCTTAAAACAGCAATATTGCCTGTCACATGCATATTTATTGTCTGTGGATAGTTTTACCTAACATGTCTGAGTGATTATGAGCTAATGCTGAGTAAATAAATAGCCAGAAAACACTGTGGAATGACACAAGGCTAAATGACATCAACAATATAATAAATACCTGTTTTGTTTTACATTTATTTCAAAGTCTAAGTTAACACAGAAAAATAATAAAAATAATCCTCTTAAATATTCAATATTCTGAATAATAACAACTTTGGAAGAATAATTTTTAGCAGAAGAAATGTCTATAGTTTCAGCTGTCTGGTTGCATTTTATACAACAAATTGAGACTATTTACCATCAAAGTTGCTATCCTTTCCCAACTCTAAGGCCATAAACATTGGCATTTTTCTCAAGAGTCCCACAGTGAAAATTCTGTGTTCAAGGTACCTACTGAACAATCCTGAGTAAATGTGATGCACTGATTAGATGTAGCAAAGCCCCTGCATAATAAATTAGCCTTTTCTGAAATGAAAACAAAAACCAATATCAATACCAAATGGAGCAAACATATACATTTATATTTTGATCACTTGTGTGTAGTTCAAAATTTATACCAGAATGGATAAAATTTCACAAAAGACATTCAGGAAAATATCACACACTTTATATTCCAAAGTGAAATGTGGTTGTCTAAAATACAAGTGCTCTCATCTTCTTTTTTTTTTTTTTTTTATAACCTAATCTCATTATTTGAAAATTAAATAAATGTGTTTTTCAGGTCTTTTTTCTCCTCATGAGCTTCTTGCTCAATAGACTCTGAGCCCACCTGGTGGAGGCCACTATTCCTCTGAAAATGAAATCTTCAGGCTCATAAATTTCACAGAACATTTATTTTAGTTTGCTTTGCTTTCAGAAAATAAAGGTACTAGACTAGAGGGTTTCCGTGGTGCTGATTTCTTCTTTGGCTTCCTTTGTTTCCACATGGACCAGTTCAGAGTAGGTTGGCTATCTACCAGAATTAAACAGTTCCACTTACACATATACATTTCACCCCTGGGGCATGTCTGTGGTGTCACTTGTTAGGACTGCCCCATAAGTAGCCGCTACTTCATACTCTGTAATGACTCCACCTAAAACTTTTGCAAAACATGATATCCACCTCCCAGGTTCATGGGGCTTAATATAGAAAGGTGTACTTTCCTCACATGCTATGTAAATATTCCCTGTTAGTGTACAAGGCAGAAAACTAAACAATGAAATCAATTAATTCTAAATTCATCCAAATGCAGGACCTAATATATATTCACCTAGAAATACTTTTTAAAAATGTGTAACATGGCAATGAATCTAGAACTGCTAGTGGATTCAGTCCAAGAATAAAGTCACACCCTTCCCTGAAACAATCTAGATGGGCTCCATCCCTCTCTATAAAATGAGAATAATATGCAAAACTATTTCTCTTACAGAAGAAATAATTTATTATTTGATTGAATAAAGAATAAATTCTATTCTTTATGGATTATTTCACAACTTTTGGGTACTAGTCTTTTTAAGAGGCCAGTGAAACATCAAAGGTAACATAAGCTTCCATTAATATAATTCAACCAGCCTGTGATAACAAAGGCAGAAGGGAGTATTTCCAACTCATTTCTAATGTGAGCTGGTATATTTGGCATACTTTAACTACTCTTACATCCTATGGCTAATAGGCACGGAAACTTCCAATGGAATACCCATTACTCATTCCTTCTACTGGGAACACATAGCCTGTTAGAAAAAAAATGGTGGGGGGGGGAGGGGAGAAAAGGAAACCAACCCTAAGAAGCAGGATATTGTACAAACAAGACATTCATTTCAGATTTACACTTTGTTTTCAACAGTTTCTTTCATTTAACTTTCCTTGACCTTTAAAATCAGCAAATACATTAGACCCAAGAGAGAAAGAAACATGAGAAAAAATAAAACAGACAAACACAGTCCAAATCTCTGTGCCTTGTGCCACAGCTCTTGTTTAGTCCTTGCGTTAGAGCACCAGAATGAACCATGGTCTGCATCTCAGTGCTCTTGTCCAGACCTGTTACCGGCTCTGTTCAGCAATCTCTGGTCGTTTTGACTTGATGGTGACTGATTTGTTTTATGTTGCCACATTATACAGTGTGAAAGCTGCCACAGTCACTACCCAAAAAAGAACAATCTTAAAAACAAGAGGTTATGCTAAAAGAGTTCCTGATGGCCCCTTCCGGAATAAAGAAGTGAGTGTGTTTATCAGGCCTGCCCCTAACTCAGAGTGCAAGGGGAGGTGGGGTGAGGAATGCAGGAGAAAAAAAAAAAAAGTCTTTCTTTTAGATTAGAAAATAGAATTAGATTCTGTTGGTTTTATACACCAAGGCTGATTTTGATCCCTTTTCTTTCCATCTCTAAGGAGACTAGTGCATGAACTTTTTCATACCTCACTAAACACTAACTTATGTGTAACATGCTGCCTCTGCAACAGCTCATGGGAAACTGAATTCATATTATGTATCTAAAAAGAAAAATAAATAAATCTGTGACTTCATAATATTTGGTGTTAATTGCATAGCCTTCATCTGGAGACAAAGTTCCAAATGATTCAAAAGCAAGTGTCTGAGGGAAGACCAAGTTCAATTCGTGTTCTCTAAGGACAGTCTCAATGCTCTCTGTGATTGTGTTTGAAAAGCCACTGCACATGCCCTGTAACTTCTTTCTTTAAGAAAGCAATGATCATGAAGAACTCATCTTCTGCCTATTGTTTCAAAAAGCAAAGTATGGCATTCTCCCCTAATGCTTTGCCATTTGTATCTGACATTATTTTATAGAACTAATAAACTTATAGAACTAAACTAAGAAACTTACAGACATGAGATACTCCAGTTTAATAGAAAGAACAACCAAAATATAAGCATAATTGATACCAGCTAAATTTTTCTAAGATGTGCTTTTCTTTTACTTGCCTGAACACTCAACAGATTTGTAGAAATGTTAAGATAATAATAATAATACACGTAATCCTACCACATTAACACAAACATTTTTGTTTTACTTGATACTACAAGTATTTTACACAAAAGTAACAGTTACAAAAGTAACAGGTCAAACATTTCCATAGATTAACTATTTTAATTATCACAACATTCTGTGAGTGAGGCTCTATTACTATTAATATCTTAAAGATGGTAAAACTAAGGCATGGCAAGGCTGAGTAATTTACTGTAGGTCCCAAAGTGAAGAGGAAGTGTTTAAACCAGGCAGTGTGCCCTACCGCAGTCATAACCATACTGACTGCCAAATATTTACATAGCGCCCTACTTAGTGTACACATTATTTTATATGCTTCTATACTGGTTTAACTTAATATAATAAACATTTTTTCTGGTTTTGACATAGTCTAGTCCTTATAACTACCATTTTAATAGCTTCATGACAGCTGCATATGCTTCTTCTGCTAGAATTTGGATGTTTCCTACATTTTTTCCTAGTAGAGAGAATGAGAGTGCTCAGAATTATGTACATATACATATTTTAGAAATGCATTTGAATAAAATATTTGAGACAATGTTCCCAGCAGAATAAGTAGTATCAATAGTGCACCCTTTATTGCCCCTTCCGTACTGACTCGTTTAAAAGGCCCCAACAATTGAGCATGGTGGTGATGAAGAATGAATGGACCAGTTTCACAGTAACCAGCACTGGATGGCCCATGTGCTACATATAATGTTGGCTAAGTGAGTGGATATAAGCTATCACTGCAAGTTGCTTTAATTTGCATGTTTCCCATCATTACCTAACTTATCCTGAGGACATCACTTCCCCTGCAGCTCCCTCAAGTTTTAGTGTTTTGTTTTGTTTTGTTTCCTCCTACATCCCTTTTCTCACTGGACCTGCAAGTAGAGTTCCTCTTTGTTCCTTTCTCAGTATGGTTTCTCCCCCACCTAAAGTCTGCAATTTGGAATGTAACACCATCAGATTAAGTAACTGACAAATCTTCACTTCACTATGGTCTGCAGAACCCTAGTATCATTCCTGGTTGTGTCTACACAAACATCTTTTGGATTAGTCACTTTTTCTAATCCTTCTCTTGCTTCATTGCTTGCGATTCTAATACACATTTAGATACTTGTTTTAATACTCTTTCTTGTCATGGACTCATGGATGACCTCATAAGTCTCTCCCCACCTAAGCAACTTGTGCCCATGGTCATTAACGATTATACACAATGTTCCATAAAGATAATTGTTTCTTCCTAATTGGATCTACTTGTAACTATTTCTATGTCTTTTTTCCTGAAAGAAAATACTCTAAATAAGACTGGGTATATTATTTAAAAGTATTAAATAAAAAAGTATTTTCCTAAATAGATGACAAGTATAGTAGCATATTTCTGATCACAATTGCTTATTTTTAGGACATTTCCCACATTATGTGCTTGATAAAGGTTGTGATTCAAAGTCACCACTGCCCACCACAGGCTGTAAATGCTGAGGCCAAAGTGAGGTAAGTGGAGGTTTCTGAAGAATAAATGGCCATGTGATCACCCTCCCTTCTTTTAGACTCAAGTCAGAATTTCTAAGAGGCCCCTGACCTCCCACAGAGCCATCTTTAGCTGCCCTTATATTAGTGATTTTCTTAGGTTGTTCCACAGTCTCTTTTTCCCTTTCTGCCTCCCCCTCCTTCCCTCCTTCCCTCCTTCCCTTAGTTCCTTCCTTCCTTCCCTCCTGTCTGCCTTCCTTCCTTTATTCCTCTTTCCTTTCCTCCTCCTCCTCTCTCCCTCCCTTATTCCTTCTTTTCTTTCTTATATATTTATTGGTGCTTATTATGTTCAAACCAGTGGTCTCCAAACCACTTTTTAAATTCATATCACTATGAATAAAACTATTTTGGAACAACAGATCCAATATTTACATATTTATTTAAAACATATGTATTTGTAAGATGGTACTAAGATATAAAATATTCAAAAGACGTTGAAAGTAAAACAGAATGGTGACGGTTTTAATATACTCTTCCAGTGCTCCCAGTACATAGTTTTGTATCTCTCTGCACACATCCCACTTTGGACATAAGTATTCTAGAGTATATGGCCCTCTTTTCATTGTTTTTGGAAATCTCTCGGTAGGGAGAGAAAATTAAATCAGCCATTGCAAAGAACTGTGGGGGTAGGTCCTTTCTTCTTTCCACCAATATCCTCATCAAATGTTTCTATTCCAGCCTCCTGGGTAAAGTCTGAAATTCTTTCTCTTGGACATCAACATGTCTTAGCTCTATTCCACCTTGGCTTGATAAATTTCATCCTCCAAAAGGAATCTACATATTTTCCTCTCACTATATTGTGGATACTTCTGTTTTAGATACTTTTGTTTTAGTACCACATATATTTACTATCCTATGTATTAATCTATGTATTTTCCTCTAATGGTTTGTAGACACTTGTTTTAGATATTTTTGTTTTACTATCATGTATATTAGGATGTATGTATCCTAATAAGAATATTAGAATTAGTTTCTTTGTGCTCTTGATTTATTTTCAACTACAAATTAAACTTTTAGGTGTCAGAAGGCAAGTCTTTGTCTCATAGTGTGGGCTGCATTTCTCGATTTGCAGGATACATGAAAGATACCTTATTAACTGCTGAATTGAAACTTATGACCATTCCCCAAGCAGGTTAGGAGATACAAATGATTTTCCGAGTGTTTCTTTCTAAATCTTGTGCATTTTATATTAGCGTGTGAAATAAGGGCAGTATTTAAAATCATGTTGGCTCTACCACACTTCTTGATTTCAGTATTGCAACAAAAACTGGATTAGAAAAACAACACATTATATATGTTACAAGTAGCATTCCAATTTTCCAGTAAGAACTGAGTCATGCAAAAGAGAACATATAGATTTTATAAATAATTTAATGCAACTTTTAAAAGACTATGGGATTCCCAGGCACGGCCAAACCTGAACCATAGATATAGTCAAATGGCTTCAGAAATATTTCTGGGAGAGGAGGAAGCCTGACTTAATAAGATACCAAAATTGAAATCCTGTGATTTCCTTTTTTATAGATGAAGCTTAGATAGGCCCAACAGTAAATTCATTCTTAGTCAACTAGTGTTGCTAAAGCTTTAAAGAACAGAGAAATTAAAACATGTTTTGCATGGGAAGTGTTCCCCAGAGTTCCTCATTTTTATATAGGAAATCAATTTGCATCACTGATGATATCATTCAAATCAGACGACCCAAAGTTGTAAGGAGGTAATTTAGTTTTATGATGAAGCAATTTGATACTTGTTCTGATTTGTGATTTTCATTTTGTTTGTTAATGAAAAAAATTAATGAGCAATGTTACTAGAAACACAACTCATCAAAGCGTTGGCATTATGAAAGAGGTTTGCCATACACTGTACGTTGTGATCATCATGCAGCTGATCCCTGGACCTCTGCAAAGGAGGATCCGTCAATGAAATAGCACAGGCAAGAGCTCAGGGTACAAATTCCCTTACACATACCTTTGCACTGATTTGTGTTTTTGTCAAGAATTGCCTTTGTGGACACAATTTTTCCATACCTGAAAGAGAGAGAGAAAATAACCCATGTTACTGTAACCCAATGAAGACACTGAAAATGCCCTAATGAACACCAGGCACACACAATTGAGCCTGGATAAACTGAGAAAACAAGTTCTGAATTCCCATTTCACACCCCAACGATCTCTTTTCACCAGTTCTTTATACCTCAGGAATGTGCTTTCCTATGTAAGTGTTGGATTGAGCCTTCAAATATAAACCTGTCAGGATGTCACAGTCGGCCAAAGGGGGACTGCGCACGATGTGAACACAGTAAATTGCACCCTGTGGACTCATGGAAGAAAATGTGGACCCTCGTGCCAGCCTGAACACAGGGATTGCATCCAGCTCTGACTCTGACCTACTGTTAGAACTTTCAAAATGTTAACGTGACTTCTGTAAGCCACAGTTTTTTTATCTGAAAGATGAGAAACTACATATATCAAATCTTCTGGTTTTCAATCAACTTAGGCTCCAGGAACAATGCAGCATAGTAGTTGACAGGGTGTATTGTGACACCAGACTGCCGTGGCTCAAATCCTAATTCATCCCGGGTATGTCTGGTTGGCTAAGTCAGTCTTACATGTTTGCCTCATTTCATCATCTATAGTGACAAAAGTCTATTATTTAAATAGTAATTTTGATTATCACTTATTTGCAATGTTATAAATATGTGATAAAGATAATATTGTCCTCCTTATTAATATCATTAATTACTATTATATAAAATATTATTAATATTCATATTATCAACCCTCATGGTTGTGAGAGTTAAATAGGGTTTACTTATGGTGCTGAGGACAGTGGCTGACACAGAGTAAGTGCTCATTAAATGTCAGCTCTTCTTCCAATTAATCCCTCCCTGTTATCTGCTACATAAAAATGTTTCCAGTCCTTGGCATTCTCTAAGGTGAATGAGAAATGGAAGGGGATGAAGATTCTGTCCTAAATATCAGCTTCAAGCATGATTACTTAGACTGTCAAAATCTTTCACAAAGAAATTTATTAGGTAAAGTTATTTGCTAAAAGACACTTTGCACAGTTATTTCTAATATTAGAAACTTCATTAACTCTCTTCTTACTGTATTTATTTACACAAATACTCCAAATTTCAAAGCATTTTATATGTTTAATATTATCAAGATATCTATTCCATACAAGTTCATTTTCTCCGTGAATTTCCAAACTCCTCTTTTCCCATCCCCTAAATACATTCTTTTTCAAATTCTATTTCATCTTAAGAGTTTTTCTGTTGGGAAAATTACTAACAAAATAATATCGTATGTGTATTTCAACCATCTCTTCACTAGACAGTGACTTAGTACCCACAATTGTCCTCATTAACTAGCTGTACTGTTTACTAGATTGGGGATATTCAGGCAAATAAATATTTGCAAAATTGTATTTATTTGGAGTAATAGAAAAAGGCGATGAAGGGAAACGTTGCTGAAACTTTTTCCTCACACAAAACACCATGAATACAGTATGTGAGTGGTAGTAACTAGAGAAGAAATAGAACTTAGAGCATTTATAACCACCTCACATCAGACAAGTGAACCCCTAAGTCAAAATCCTTCTTAATTTGTTTCTAAAGCTACACCTAAAATAAAATGCATTTGCTTCGAAGATGAAACTAAAATCACCATACCTCATAATGAATGACATTTGATCTCACAATTGGACTGCTAACTTATGGTGCATATATTATCTTATCATAGCAATATTATAAAGATATTTTATACTTCATTAAATATATGTAAAACATGGCTATTATTTTTTACAGCAAAAATGAAAGTATTTTGACAAACAACTTATTTCTTAAAAAACAAAACAAAACTTTATTTCCCAGAAAATGTTACAATATTACAAAAAAATGGAAAATGTTTCTCACACACACAGATATACATGCACATAAAGCAAATTCTCCTATTTTCTGACTACTTATTACACTCTAGGAAAAATTTTCTACTGGGTTAGATTTATAAGACAGTGGAACATAACTCAGAGCACTTGACACAGCCTCCAACTCTGACTGGAATTACAGGAATTTCATTCTGTGGCTCAGCTACAACATTGCATTAACAACTGTTTTGTGAGGATAGAATATGCTTAAACAAGAGAAGGTACTTTAATGCGCCACTGGTTACAGTTCATGTCTGAACACACACGACCACAAACAGGTACTTTCTGGATGACTGGTGCTGTATTCTTCATGATCTCCAAAGTCAACAACCGATATAGGGAAATAAAGTTTAGACTTGCAAAAAAATCACTAAACCACCATAAACACAAAAACCAATATAATATGCCTGTGAAGAATGATATTAATTTTGCTTCCTGGTATCTGAATCAAAATATATTATTACTTTAGGCTCAAGTGAGAACTGCTATAAACACTAAATCATATGGTTGGCACACCTCGGATTTCTGAGGTTAAAGCTATTTCTAAATGTGTATCACCTCAGTTACTTACTCTTTCTTCTCTGTAGGGTTCAGATCAAGACCCTTAAGCCATTATAACTACGTCAGACACAAGTGAAAGGCAAAATCTAATAGTAAAGAAAACTATGTGACCAAATTGCTGAATAATGCCTGGAATCAGACACCTGAGAGCTAGTCCCATGTGTTTCCTGGCTCCTAAAGCTTTCAGACAAATCCAATTTAATCCTCTATCCTTTCATTTCCTATAGCTACAAGAGATAAAATACTATGCAGTCAACTTCCTTGGGGGATTGAACTTCTTGGGGGACAAATAAATGAAATAAATACTTTTTATACTATAATTCTTTCCATGTGGCCCTTCTCTAGCCAGTGTGAGGAGTCTCTAATAAATCATTGCTAGGATGCATTTGGGGGGAAAGGTAGGCAACTCTATATCCTAACTATACATTCTCCAACCACCCTGAGTGCTTAGACATGCTCCAAATACAGCCAGGTCTCAAAGAACATTTTCTTTATATTCTAAGAGTACTCTATAAAATAGCAGCTCTTCTATAATAATCCCCTCATTATATATATATATATATATATATATATATATATATATATATATTTTTTTTTTTTTTTTTTAAATTTATTTATTTATTTATTTATTGTGAGAGAAGGGGCGGGGAAAGAAGGCGGGGGAAGAGGTGCGTGACAGGGTCAGGCCAGTGGCATGGTACCACATTGGCTGTATCTAGGTAGAGGCAGTTTCAGGCTGGGCCTTGCTGAGTCGTTGCTACGCGGAAGTAGCTCGATGGATCTACTTCTAGTCAGGTTCGGGAAGTTGCACTAGGCCTCAGGCACATGGCAGGGCCCAACAATTCCCTCTTTTGTTTTTTGTATGGCGGAAAAACATAG
>CAUYPK010060697.1:0-13042 GCA_963574355.1 Loris lydekkerianus | reverse complement strand
GGATCACTCTATTGTTGCTGGATCTTTGTAGGGAGTGACCCTGTGTAGTTCCTCTGGGGCTGCTCTAGCTACGGAGTTCTGGTTGTGGAAGCAGCTCCAGTGTGTGACACACCAGATTCAGCAACAGGGCTGGAGGTGGTGCACATGGTTCTGGGAGTGCCTGGCACCCAATGACTTTGGCACAGAGAACCCAAGGCTCCAGCAGTCTCTGTCTAGGAGAAGGGCTCTGCGCAGAGGCAGGGAGGGCTCACAGCTACCAGAGTCCCTGACCAGATGAATGAGCTAGTGTGGAGGCTGGGAGGACACAGGAAGGGGGACACAGGGTTGCGTGGCTCCTGCAGTTTCTAGTCAGGGAATGTGGAAGCCCGGTGGTGCGGGTCACCAGTCGGGGGTCGCTTCACAGCTCTTATGGAGGTCTTTGCAGCGCCAAGCCCAGGAGGTTGAGGTTGCTATGAGCTGTGACATCATAGCACTCTACCCAGGGCAACAGCCCAAGGCTCCAGTGTGCCAAAAATGTCTCACTCTGCCCCTAAGGATTAAGGCTGTAAGGCAGCTCACTCCCCACCTTTAGGCTGCTAAGTCACTAGGTTACTTTGTCCCACCAGATCCTTGCTCTGGGACCCTGAGAGCGGAGCTTGCCGGAGCAGTTTTTTCACACAATGGCTTCCTGCGCCCAGCTCAGTGGCTCAGTCAGGGGCTTCAGACAATGCCCAAAGTTCTCCACACTCCTGCTCAAGTTCTCCCCAAGGTAGCTCAACTGAGCGCCAAGTCCAAGAACACCAAAAAAGTTCACAGGTAAGGCCTTTCCAGTTTGCAGTCTCACTGCTGCTTGTACTCACGGTTGCCGGCGTGAGTAGGTCGATCGAACACATGCAGCCACTTACCAGTTTTCCAGTGTTTTTTTCCTCCTTCTGGGGTCCAGAAGTCCGTTGCTGGCTCCCTGTATCCTCAAAGGGATGATCATAGGCAGATCGCACTGGCCAGACATGCCTGAAGTCTTGTCTCCCCAGACTCGCTGCGCCCAGTTTCAGGGAAGCTGTTACTCAGCCACCATCTTTAATCTCCACCCCCCCTTGACACTTTTCTTATCAGCAACAACTAGTTTTGAGTTGTGGTTTCTTTCCCAGGAAAATCCAGTGTTCTGTTTTTTTCTAAGTTTTTTTTTCATAGCAAAGTTGGTAAGTGGTGTATTCGGGTTCGACAAAGATCAAGCTATATATGACTAAAAGGTAGCATATCTGATAATTCTGTAAATCCATTTAAGTCAAGCAGTGACTTTTTTTTCTTATGATACAGATGAAGCAATACAATGTGTTAGTAGCTGAGATAGAGGAAGAACAAATGATAGTGTCAGATTTTGAAGGAAATGGTGAGATTTTTACTAGTTTAGATAGTAAACAAGAAGAACTCATAGAGGTAGAATGTGAAATTACTTGTTCTGAGGAAGAGTGAAGATGAAGAAGACCATGATGATGGAGAAGAAGAAATGTAAACTATGGAGCCCAAGAAAAGAAGACCACACCCAGTTTTAAAAATAGAGCAGCCTGTGACTCAGATGATGGCACCATTAGAGAGGATATGGAACTCATAACCAGGAAGGATCAGGGGAGGTGACAGTCAGCTAATATTATGAGGATTCAACCAGGAACATGATCAGGACTAGAACCCAAAGCTCCATTGGATACTTTCCAACTACTTATTGATAATGAAACTGTGGATATAATTTTTGAGTTTACAAACCAAAAACTACGTCTAGTTAAAGAGTTATGTAAAGATGTATTCATCCAAAATTCTAGAGATTTCACAAAAGAAGAAATACCAGGACTAATTGGGTTCTTCTAAATTGTGGTGTGAACCAGTAAAAGAAAGACAATATCTGACATCTTTTCAGCGAGGAGAATTTTCCAGTTGTGTGTGCTGTGTTTTCAGAACACAGAATGTGACTCTTGATGAAATGTGCTCACAGACAGCATGATAAGTTTGCTCCAGTTTGAGAGCTTTGGAATATGGTTATAAAGAGGTTCCCACTTTACTACAATCCTCACAAGTCTGTCGATTAGGAATTGGTGTCTTTCCAAGGACATTGTCCATTCAGACTTTACATACCAAGCAAACCTGGGAATTATGGAATTGCATTGAATCTTTTGTACTTTTACAAAAGAAGCCATATGCAGAGAAATCAGAAAACCTTCTGAGAAATTACAATAGTGGCTCTGAGATTGTGAAATGACTAGTTCAGGACTGTTATTTGGATCAGTGTGGAAGAAATATTACCATGGACAGTACCTTCATTGCCCTGGGTTTTGACATGACTTGCTCCAAAAAAATATGACTACATTTGGTACTGTTCTCAATGATAAAAGGGATTTGCTAGCATCAATGAAGAACTCTCCATCTGGTACAGTAACCTTTTCCTTCTCTCTCTATGTGACATTAGTAAGTTATGTTCCAAAGACAGGAAAGGTAGTTACAGTACTTTCCACCCAGCATAAAGATATGAAGGTGATGGATAGCAAGACTGATGTAATCCACTTTGGTATGCTACACAAGCAGGATACACTTTATAAGTGCATGAGAATGATTCCTGTCACCTTCCTGTGTTGGCCCCTGGCAGTTTTCTTCAACATAATGGACACTGAAGCATACAATTCATATGTGATCTTTTGGGAAATAAATAACCACTGGTTGCAATTTCATTTGAAGAAACAATTGGGAAGAAAATACTTCTTGAAAGATTTGGCATGACAGCTCTGTGAAGAAACCATGAGAAAGTGAGCCCGGAATGCACACAGTCTCGGCAAAAAATAGATAATGGTGATGAATTTTTGTGCACAGGAGTGCAATCAAGGACAGGGTGTGGTAACAAGAGGAATGGTTCATATTGAAACAAAAGCAAGAGTTATGACACAGCAGTGAAAAGCTTACCAGGAAAAGGTTACTGCTACCTTTGTCCCCATGGAAAAGACAGGGTATCCATAAAGTTCGTGTGCAATATAAAATAGTGTGCCATTTTAAAGTGCACACAAACTTTATGGACATCCTTTGTGTGAGGGCATGGAGTCAATACAGCAAATACATCTGTCCTAGACACACATCAAAAGAAGAAAATATAATGAAAAGAACATGCAGAGAACGTGATTACAGTGTTGTTAGTTACTTGTAAAATTATTTGTAAATATGTAGGTTTTTTTGTGAAATTGTAGTACTATTTTGGGGTGTGTAACTGACCCCCCCCAATTGGTGTTCATCAGGTACCGAATTGGCATTGATTGGTATGTGACTTCTATGTCTAGAGATGAATTGGAGAAAAAAAAAAGGAATTCGTGAATCCCTACTGATAATAAATGAATTAATAAATAGAGGAGAAGGAAGGTCTCTTGCTTGCTGTAGAATGCTCAGTGGTAAATGTGGAGAGAGTGCTGGATTTGGAAAATCATCATTATTCTACCACCATGAGTTCAGGTGCTAAATTTAGGGGGAAGTGTTGATGACCAGCAGTGGTATTTGTATGGTCTTTCAGTGTCTCCTCACAGACTGCTGATTAGTTAGTATGAGAAAAGTCAAACCCAGTAATTACTCAGTGGAGAAATTGGGCAATATCCTGCCCAGGTGATCAAAATTAATGGCACAAGTGAAGTGCAGATAAACACTCGGTACCTTCAAATGTAATGCCCTGAGAAAGACATAATATCACCTGTGTAGTTCTTAGTACTCCAGCCGAGTATTCTCAGTATATTCTCATTCTGACAGTCATTAGAATATTCTTTAATCCCAAAGAAAGACAAACACAAAATGAGGATTTTATTTAAAAGGGGGCGCTACTTCTGAAGGAAACCAAACCAAAACATCTGTCCTTAATGGCACTTACTGTTGAGTGAGGGAGACACATCATCACATGTCCATGTAATTAAACTCATGTTAGCTATCATTAAACTTCTGTTTGTAATTGGAGGTGCTTTTTGTAGGTGCTGGGGAAAACATTTTATTTTGGAAATGGCTCATGCATTGCTTACGGGATTCATTTTTTAAAATAATGCACTTATATGTCAAATATAAGAAGTAGAAAGAACATTTACATCAACTGCAGGAAGATAGTATTATGTAAAGGTGAATCCAAGAAGAAACAGCTTTTGCCTTTTTGATTTTTGAATTCTAGAGAAGACAGAACAAATATAGACATATACAAGGAGGTTTGGCTATAACATATTTTGTGGATTTCTACCTAATCACTGCTTTCTCTTTGCTATGCATTTATGCACAGAAACCACCTGAAAATGGTAGTTGCTTACACAATCAGATGCTTGACAGTAATCCCAGGAAAATTACCCTTATCTTTCTTTGATAATGAATTCCAGGAACAGTCAGGTCAATGGAGAATCTTAGGTGCTGCTGAGAACTACCAATTTAGTAGCAATCACTGAAATTGTGCTGCATTATAGTGCCTGTGAGGACCTACAAACAAACGAGTATGTAAATAACCCTCTTTCTGATTTCATCTTTTGTTTTTCTATGTTAATCAAACCCAATGTTGTTGAAGATAATATGGCACGGTAAACTGTATCTGATTCTTTTCTCAGGTGGTTATCATTTTACATTTATTTGGCAAAATAATGGCTAATATTTGGTCAGTTTTCATGTGTGACACATTGTCTTTCTGCATTATTTATGACACATGAAAGCCTACTTAGAAAACATGAATAAATATAATATATTCAACAATAAAAAATTGCAGCATGACTGCCTGGTACTAAATGAGGTGGGCTACAGTTGTGAATAGGGTTTTATGGGAAGACTATCTAAAATCAGAATCATGATGTATAAAGGTCTCTTCATAGAGGCAATGTAGGGTAGTGGAATAAGATTCAAAAGGCTGCTTCCTAGATGACCATAGGCAAGTCTGCTCACCTCTCTGAGTCTGAATTTTCTCATCTGTAGTTTGAAGGGTTTCTATCTAGTAGATAAATACTCTAGGAGGTCTCAAGAGGAGCTTAAAGTCAATGCCTGTGTAGCCCACAGGGTCACACCCAAGGCAGAGCACAGCTCAGCTGAGAAGACTGAATAATATGGACAAAAGAACAGCATGAAAGTCTTTGAAGATAATTGAATGTTTGCTTCTAGCATTCTTGTAAGTCAGAGAGGTCAGGTTCTAAAAAAAAAAAAAAAAGGCAGGAAAGGTGGGATGATATCAAGATAGGGCTGGATGCTGGACGCTGGACAGGGATCAGGGCAGAAGTAAGAAGGAAAGTGGAAGCCCAGCTCTTATGCCTGGAGCCAAAAATGAGCCGTAAAGGAGCGAAGAGCTGTAATTGGACTACCCACAAAGCACTTCTAAACAAGATCAGATTTTGCTAGATATGTCTCAGGGCAACTGGAATAATTGCAGCATGCAGAAATGAAAGTCCTTTTAAACATTTGTTGACAGCCTACCATGTGCTTGAGAAATCAAAAATGAATCATACATAGCCTTATTTCCTAGGAGTTCAAAATTTGGAGGGAGAGACAAATATATATACCACTCACTGCACTAACTGAGCAATTCTTCAACTTGCTTTAGTTTAGATAGCACTGAACAGGGGTTCAAATTAAGAACTATGGAAGCACAGAGAATTAAATCAGGAATGAGGGATAAGGATAGACTTTGTAATGGAAGTGATATTTAAAGTGGGCCTTGACAGGAGTTCGTGACAAGCCCAAGAATGTGTTGAGACCCTGCCTCTGCAAAAATTAAAAAAATTAGCCAGACATGGTAGAATATGCCTATAGTCCCAGCCACTCAGAAGGCTGAGGCAGGAGGATCATTTGTGCCTGGGAGTTTGAGGCTGCAGTGGGCTATGACTGTGCCATACACTTCACTCTGGGCAACAGAACAAGGCCTCGTCTCTAAAGAAAATTACATAATGAAATAAAGTGGGCCTTGAGAGATGAGTAGGATCATCAGATAGAGGGCTGGGGAAAGGAAGAGAGAACAGCACGTGAAGAGGGATGAGAGTAAGGGATGAGACAATATGATATGATGCACTGGGCATCCAATGAGAAGCTGAGTGTAGCTGGAGCACAGGGGCACAACAGTTGTGCTAGGGTGAAGTGGTGGGGTGAAGCCAGAGGATGGGCTGCACCTGGATGGGGAAGGGCCTTGGGCCACGACACAGTGAGAGACTGGTTGTGTCATTAATACCAGCCACTTGAGCAGATTGCTAGCTAGGCAGATCCTGTCCCTGTTAGAGGCCAAGAATGGAGGAGAGGATGGGGGTGACATCAGGAGAAATGAGAAATAAAAAGAGGGAATTTCAATTGTTCGTATAATTCTGAGCTAGAATAAATGGCTAGGAATTTTAGTGGCTGAGATGTGGATGGCAGAAGAAGGAGATGGTTTGAAGGGACAGAGATGATAATGGAATTTTGGTAAAGTTGGGCACATCCATGAGAAATTTACTATTAGGCTATTGATAATGTGGCTCTGGAACTTGTGAGAGGGCTGGATTTAATTTCTTGGGAGAAAGTATGGGAATGAATGAGATGCCTGGGAAGAGAATGGTGAATGGAAAGAAAAGAAAGTGAAGATGCATCTTGGGAGACAATAACTTCATGGAAAGCCAGTGAACATGCCAGGAAAAATGAGAAATAGGATAAAGAAGAGAACTGGTTGTGTTGTGGAACCCACAGAAAGTTAAGAATTTACAGAGGAGTGGCTAGTTAGGAATTTTAAAGAAGCTCAAAGGCAGTCAAGATGCTTGAGAAATAAAAAGTAATGGTGTAGGGAACCTGTGGCCTTCTGGTTTCAAGATTTTATTTTCTTTTCCTTTTTTTTTTAATTAAATAATAACTGTATACATTAATGCATTTATGGGGTACAATGTGCTCATTTTATATACAATTAGGAATGCTTACGTCAAACTGGTTAACATAGCCTTCATCTCACTTGATTATTGTGTTAAGACGTTTATACTCTATACTTAATAGATTTGACCTGTACTCTTGCAATATGCATCATAGTTGTGGTCCCACTGCTTACCCTCCCTCCACCCAACCTCTCCCCTCCTCTTCTTACCCTCTCCTCTTCCCTCCTTCATCCTGGGCTATAGTTGTGTTTTATCTTTCATATGAAAGTGTGGTTGATTATATATTGGTTTCATAATAGTACAGAGTACATTGGATGCTTTTTCTTCTATTTGAGAGATACTTTACTAAGAAGAATATGTTCCAGCTCCATCCATGTAAACATAAAAGAGGTAAAGTCTCCATCTTTTTATTTATTTATTTATTTTTTTAAATTAAATCATAGCCGTGTACATTAATGCGATCATGGGGCACCAAACACTGGTTTTATAGACCGGTTGACACATTTTCATCACACTGGTTAACATAGCCTTCCTGGCATTTTCTTAGTTATTGTGTTAAGACATTTATATTCTACATTTACTAAGTTTCACATGTACCCTTGTAAGATACACTGCAGGTGTAATCCGACCAATAACCCTCCCTCTGTCCATCCTCTCCTCTCCCTCCCCTTACTCTCCCACTTCCCCATATTCTTAGGTTATTACTGGGTTACAGCTTTCATAGTCTCCATCTTTTTAAAGGCTGCATAATATTTCATGGTATACATATACCACAATTTATTAATCCATTCATGGGTCGATGGGCACTTGGGCTTCTCCATGACTTGGAAATTATGAATTGGGCTACAGTAAACATTATGGTGCAAATATCTTTGTTGTAAAGTGATTTTTGGTCTTTTGGATATATACCTAGTATAGGAATTGCAGGATGAAATGGTAGGTCTACTTTTATTTTTTGGCAGGTATACTTTTAGATCCCTAAGTGTTCTCCAAACTTCTTTCCAAAAGGAACATATTAGCTTGCATTCCCACCAGCAGTGCAGAAGTGTTCCCTTTTCTCCACATCCATGCCAACATCTGTAGTTTTGGGATTTTGTTATGTGGGCTACTCTTACTGGTGTTAGATGATATCTCAAAGTGGTTTTGATTTCCATTTCTCTCTTAGAAGTGATCAAGAAATACAGCAGCATCTCAGGATACAAAATCAATACTCAGAAATCAGGAGCTTTTATATATACCAACAATAGTCAAAATGAAAAAACAGTCAAGGACTCTATTCCTTTTACAGTAATGCCAAAGAAGTAAAATATTTGGGAATTTACCTAACAAAGGACGTGAAAGATCTCTATAAAAAGAACTATGAAACTCTGAGAAAAGAATAGCTGAAGATGTTAACAAATGGAAAAACATACCATGCTTCTTGGCTGGGAAGAATCAACATTGTTCAAATGTCCATGCTATCCAAAGCAATATATGAATTTAATGCAATTCCTATTAAAGCTCCACTGTCATACTTTAAAGATATGGAAAAAATAGTACTTCGTTTTATATGGAATGAGAAAAAAACCTTGAATAGCCAAGGCATTACTCAGAAATAAAAACAAATTGTAACAAATAACGCTACCAGACCTCAGACTATACTATAAAGCTGTTGTGATCAAGACAGCAAGGTGTTGATACGTTGATATATGGAACAGAATAGAGAACCAAGAGATGAACCCTGACACTTATCATCATTTGATCATTGATAAGCCTATCAAAAACATAAATTGGGGGAAAGATTCCCTATTTAACAAATGGTGCTGGGTAAATTGGCTGGCAACTTGTAGAAGACTGAGACTGGACCCACACCTTTAACCATTAACAGAAATTGACTCACTGAATAAAAGATTTAAACTTAAGACATGAAACTATAAAGATACTTGAAGAGAGTGTAGGGGAAACACTTGAAGAAATTGGCCTGGGAGAATACTTTATGAGGAGGACCTCTGGGCAATTGAAGCAACACCAAAAATATATTACTGGGATCAGATCAAACTAAAAAGCTTCTGCACAGCCAAGAATACAGTAAGTAAAGCAAGTAGACAACCCTCAGAATGGGAGAAGATATTTGCAGGTTATGTTTCTGACAAAGGTTTTATAACCAGAATCCAGAGAACTCAAACTTATTAATAAGAAAAGAACAAGTGATCCCATTTCATTGTGGGCAAGAGACTCAAACAGAAGCTTCTCTGAAGAAGAGAGGTGCATGGCCTACAGACACATGAAAAAATGGTTTCAAGATTTTTCTTAAGCACTAAAGGAGGCAAGAAAAGCTTCTCTCCTGCATCCCTTTTAATAAAAGGATTTGTCCTGTAGAATTTGGATTCACTCAAAAGGCTGCACTTAAGGACCAGGAGGCCACCAGTTTTCCTAAGGCTTCAGGTTCCCTGCCTCTTTTGAGTGGTGTTCAAACTACAGAAAAGTTACAAAAATTATACAAAGATCTCCCATTTGCTCAGCTTTATCATTCACCATTTCTTAATATTTTGCTTCTGTATTTTGTCAATCTCTCTTACTTTCATTTCTCAAACTATTTGAGTTGCAGACATCATACTCCCCCCCTTCCTTTTTTTGTTTTTTGTTTTTTTTTTTTGGAGATAGTGTGTCACTCATGGTAGAGGGCCATAGCATCACACTTCACAGCAACCTCAAACTCTTGGGCTTAAGTGATTCTCTTGCCTCAGCCTCCAAGTAGCTGGGACTACAGGTGCCTGCCACAATGCCTGCCTATATTTTTTGTTGCTTATCATTATTATTTTAGCTGGCCTGGACCGTGATTGAACCTGTCACTCTTGGTGTATGTGGCCAGTGCCCTACCCACTGAACTACGGGCACCACCATATACCCTCTTTACCTCTAGATATTTCAGTATGTATTTCCTAAATATAAGACATTCTTTTCCTTTTTTTTTTTTTTTTTTAATTAAATCATAGCTATGTATACTAATGTGATCATGGGGCACCATACACTGGTTTTATAGACCATTTGACATATTTTCATCACACTGGTTAACGTGGCCTTCCTGGCATTTTCTTAGTTATTGTGTTAAGACGTTTATATTCTACATTTAGTAAGTTTCACATGTACCCTTGTAAGATGCACCGTAGGTGTAATCCCACCAATCACTCTCCCTCCGCCCATCCTCCTCCCTCCCTCCGCTCCCTCCCCCCTTTTCTAAATTCTTAGGTTATAACTGGGTTATAGCTTTCATATGAAAGCCATAAATTAGTTTCATAGTAGGGCTGAGTACATTGGATACTTTTTCTTCCATTCTTGAGATACTTTACTAAGAAGAATATGTTCCAGCTCCATCCATGTACACATGAAAGAGGTAAAGTCTCCATCTTTCTTTAAGGCTGCATAATGTTCCACAGTGTACATATACCACAATTTATTAATCCATTTATGGGTCAATGGGCACTTGGGCTTCTTCCATGACTTGGCAATTATGAATTGGGCTGCAGTAAACATTCTGGTACAAATATCTTTGTTATAATGTGACTTTTGGTCTTCTGGGTATATACCTAGTAAAGAAATTATAGGATTGAATGGCAGGTCTATTTTTAGATCTCTAAGTGATCTCCAAACATCTTTCCAAAAGGAATGTATTAGTTTGCATTCCCACCAGCAGTGTAGAAGTGTTCCCTTTTCTCCACATCCATGACAACATCTCTGGTTTTGGGATTTTGTGATGTGGGCTAATTTTATTGGAGTTAGATGATATCTCAGTTTTTATTTGCATTTCTCTGATGATTAAAGATGATGAGCATTTTTTCATATGTCTGTAGGCTGTGCGCCTGTCTTCTTCAGAGAAGCTTCTCTTCAAATCCCTTGTCCACCCTGAGATGGGATCACTTGTTCTTTTCTTGCTAATATGTTTGAGTTCTCTGTGGATTCTGGTTATTAAACCTTTGTCAGAGACATAACCTGCAAATATCTTCTTCCATTCTGAGGGCTGTCTGCTGGTTTTACTTACTGTGTTCTTGGCTGTGCAGAAGCTTTTTAGTTTGATCAGGTCCCAGTAGTGTATTTTTGATGCTGCTTTAATTGCCCAGGGGGGTCCTCCTCATAAAATATTCACCCAGGCTGATTTCTTCAAGAGTTTTCCTTGCACTTTCTTCTAGTATTTTTATAGTTTCATATTTTAAGTTTAAATCTTTAATCCAATGAGAGTCCATCTTTGTTAATGGTGAAAAGTGTGGGTCCAGTTTCAGTCTTCTACAGGTCACCAGCCAGTTCACCCAGCACCATTTGTTAAATAGGGAATCTTTTCCCCACTGAATGTTTTTTATTGGTTTATCAAAGATCAAATAATGGTAAGTAGTGTGTTCATCTCTTGGTTCAATATTCTGTTCCATACATCTGCCTCTCTGTTTTTGTGCCAGCACCATGCTGTTTTGATCACTATTGTTTTATAGTATAGTCTGAGGTCTGGTAGTGTGATTCCTCCTGCTTTGTTTTTATTTCTGAGTAACATCTTGGCTATTTTACTTTTTTTCTGATTCCATATAAAATGAAGTATTATTTTTTTGAGATCTTTAAAGTATGACAGTGGAACTTTAATAGGGATTGCATCAAGATTGTATATTACGTTGGGTAGTATGGACATTTTAACAATGTTGATTCTTCCCAGCCATGAGCATGGTATAATTTCCATTTGTGAACATCTCAAAGGTTTTTTTTTTTGTTTGTTTTGTTCTGTTTTGTTTTACACCTATATATCTTCCTACATTTGTTTTTGCAGTCTTTTAATTATCATTCTGATTAAATGAGCAACTATTAATTCTTCTCATTTTGACTTATAATATTATTTTGATCAAATGTTTTAAACCTTTGATATTTGGCAAACTTCTTAAAAATCAAAATTAAGTCTTTTTGACCTCAAACTACCTTTGAACTTTCCAGAGGGCCTCTTTAGAAAGTCAAAAAGAGACATATCAAACTAATTAGGCTTATTTGATGGGTTAAATTCATATGAAAAGCATTGTTAAACAAGAAACAATGTTTCACTCTAACATAAATTTTTATGGGTGTGTTATTGCTGAGTACTGAAAAATTGAGATTCATAAAAATCTGATGTGTTCTCAGTCATAATTTTGTTTACCTTGTCAAATTGTTATAGGCTACAGAAATGACCAAAGTTCTTTGATAACTGCATCATTTTTATAATGAACTATCATCAAAATTTTAATTATGGTTATTATAAAGTCTTTCCAAATTTTTTCTTTATTCTGATTCTTTTTCTTCTTCTTTTTTTTTTTTTTTTGAAAGTTCTTTATGAGCAATTAGAACCTTAAGGTGGTGTCTCCAAGGAGATAATATAGAAGATATTGAAAAAAAAACTGCTGGCAAGCATGGGTTTTTAATAATTTTGAGTGCACACCATTGGACTGAATTTTGAGAATGCTAATAAAAAACTGGACTTACAAGACTGCTAACCAATCATCAAGCAAATAAGAATTAACTACATGGAATTGAACTGAATAAGGATTATGACTTTTTTATGGCATTCATTATTTGAAAAACAAAATGCAGGAACTGTCATGAATATTCATAATTTTATGGCAATATAGTTATTTGCATAAGTTTATTGTTTTATTATTATTTTTTATTGTTAAATCATAGCTGTGTACATTAGTGCAATCAAGGGGTACAATGTGCTGGTTTCATATACAATCTGAAATATTCTCATCAAACTATTCAACATAGCCTTCATGGCATTTTCTTAGTTATTGTATGTAGACATTTATATTCTGCCTTTAGTAAGTTTCGCCTGTACCCATTCTAAGATACACCGTAGGTGTGGCCCCACCCAATACCCTCCCTCCACCCTAAACATCCCCCACTTTTACCTTTACGTGGCCCGTTCCTTATAGTCTTGTGCTATAGTTGGGCTATAACCGTCATGTGAAAGCTATAATTTAGCTTCATAGTAGGGCTGAGTACATTGGATACTTTTTCTTCCATTTCTGAGATACTTGGCTAAGAAGAATATGTTCCAGCTCCATCCATGTAAACATGAAAGAGGTAAAGTCTCCATCTTTCTTTAAGGCTGCATAGTATTCCATAGTATACATGTACCACAATTTGCTAGTCCATTCGTGGGTCGATGGACACTTGGGCTTCTTCCATGACTTAGCAATTATGAATTGGGCTGCAAT
>CAUYPK010060696.1:0-24488 GCA_963574355.1 Loris lydekkerianus | reverse complement strand
AAAGGTTTATCTATTTTATTGACCTTTTTAAAAAAACAACTTTTGGTTTTATTGATCTGTTGTATAATTCTTTTGTTTTCAATTTCATTTATTTTATGGTCTGATTTTGGTATTTCTTTTCTTCTTCTTGGGTTTGGGGTTGGAGTGTTCTTCCTTCTCTAGTTGCTTGAGATGTCCCATTAAGTTATTAACTTCCTCTCTTTCTGTTCTCATGAGGAAGGCTTGCAGTGATATAAATTTCCCTCTTAGAACTGCCTTTGCAGTATCCCAGAGGTTCTGGTAATTCATGTCTTGATTGTTGTTTTGTTCCAACAATTTCGTGATTTCTTTCTTAATCTCATCTATAACCCATCTATCCTTCAGCATAAGGTTGTTTAGCTTTTATGTTTTTGTATGGGTATGCAGGCTCCTGTTGTTATTGAGTTCACCTTTTGTTCCATGATGATCTGAGAGGATGCAAGGAATAATTTCTATTTTTTTAAATTTGCTGAAGTTAGATTTGTGACCTAGGATGTGGTCGATTTTGGAATATGTTCTGTGGGCTGATGAGAAGAATGTGTATTCAGTTTTGTTAGGGTGAAATGTTCTATAGATGTCTGTTTAGTCCAGATGTTGAATGGTTAAGTTTAAATCTATAAAATGTCTTTGCTTAGCTTTTTTTTTTGGAGGATCTATCCAGCACTGCTAAAGGAGTGTTAAAATCTACAACTACTATGGAACTAGAGGAAATCGAGTTGCTCATGTCTGTTAGAGTTTCTCTTATATAATGAGACGCATTCTGGTTGGGTGCATAAATATTAATAATTGAAATCTCATCATATTGAATATTACCTTTCACAAATATGAAGTGTCCATCTTTATCCTTAATTATTTTGGTTGGTTTAAAGCCTATTGCATCTGCAAATAGAATTGCAATGCCTTCTTTTTTCTGTTTTCCATTTGCCTGGAGTGTAGATGACCATCCTTTCACCTTGAGTTTATATATGTCTTTTAATGTGAGATGTGATTCTTATATGCAGCAGATATCTGGCTTGAGTTTTTGTATCCAGTCAGCCAACCTGTGCCTCTTTAGAGGACAATTTAAACCATTCACATTAATTAAGAATATTGATAAGCCTTTCGATAGTTTAGTGGACATTTTTAATTCTTTTACGACTATGGAAGTTAGAATTTGATCAAAAATTTCTGGGTGAGTTTACTTTTGTGGTGGAGGATTATGCTGGTCTTCATGGAGGATAGGTCTGAGAAAATCCTGGAGAGCTGTCTTAGTTATGGCAAATTTCTTCAACATGTGAATGTCATTAAAGTATTTAATTTCTCCATCATAAATGAAACTCAATTTACCTGGGTACAGAATCCTGGGTTGAAAGGTACTTTGTTTTAGGAGATTAAAAGTCGATGACCATCTTCTAGCTTGAAAGGTTTTAGCAGAGAGATCTGCAGTTATTCTAACATTCTTCCCCTTGTAGGTAATGGTTTTCTTTCATCTGGCTGCTTTCAGAATATTCTCCTTCATATTAACTTTAGTGAAATTGATTATGATGTGTCTTTTTTGGGTTGAGTCATGCTGGAGTTCTGAAACTGTCTGCTATCTGAATTTCAGAATCACGTGGCATGTCTGAAATGTTCTTTTCATAATCTCATGCAGAAGAGACTCTGTGCCTTGTGAAGCCACTTCATCACTTTTGGGGATCCCTATAAGACGAATTATTGGTTTTCTTTGAATTATCTCAGACCTCTCTGAGGAGTGATCTGTTTTTGCCCTCTATTTCTCTTTCTCCTTGAGAGTTTGGGAGGGGGTTAGAAGCTTTGTCTTCAATGTCAGAAATCTTTTCTTCTGCTTGCTCCATTCTGTTACTGAGGGATTCTACTGTGTTTCTCAGATCTTTGAGGGCTGCAACTTCCTGTGTCAATGTGTCAAAATCTGTGGTCATTTGGTCTTTGAATTTGTTGCATTCTTGAGACATCTTTTGGGTTACTGCTTGGAATTCTAATTCCATCTTATTTGCTATCCAGATTTTGAATTCGATTTCTGACAGCTCAGCTATTTGTTTTTGCATGGGATCTTGTGCTGTGTCTTCCCCATTGTTCCTTGGGGGAGTTGATATACTCTGATTATTCATATTGCTAGAGTTTTTCCCTTGATTTCACCTCATGATTGTTTTTCACCGTTGCCTCTGGCTGTCCTGAGTTGGGGAGGTGTCTGTCTAAGATTAGACCCAGCTGATCACCCTATTGTTGCTGGATCTTGGTAGGGAGTGACTCTGTGTATGTCTTCTGGGACTTCCCCAGCCAGGGAGTTCTGGTTGTGGGAGCAGCTCCAGAGTGTGACATACCCAGATCCAGCAACAGGATGGGGGGTGGTTCACACGGTTCTGGGAGTGCCTGGCACCAAGTGACTTTGGCACAGAGGGCCCAAGGCTCCAGCAGTCTCGGGCAGGAGAAGGGCTCCACACAAGGGCAGGGAGGACTCTGGAGGACACGCAGCTACCAGCGTCTTTGACCAGACAAGCAGGCAAGTGTTGTGGCAGGGATGATATGGGAGGGAGGACATGGGGTTGTGGGGCTCCCAGAGTTCCTGGGAAGGGCCTGGGGAGGCCTGGCGGGTGGGGTAGCGGGTCCCGGAGCAAGTCTTACCAGGGTCTTGGTGGGCGCAACTCTACCGGAGGTCCGGGAAGGTGCCGATTGAAGGTCCTGAGGCAGCTCTTCCGGAGGTCCGGGAGGGTGCTAATTGCAGGTCCTGGGCCACTCACAACAATTAAATGCATTTTGTTTTCACTTTACCATCAATTTAGCTTGTACAAGCTGATTTGCATTTTTAGTTATCATCTGAAGATTATTCTATGATTCTGGAAAATTCTGTGATTCTATGATTCTGTAATTATTATTTCTGTTATATTCCAAAACCTCTAAACAAAATGTTAGAAATAGATTAATTTCTTTCTATCATGGTGAAGATTTCTAGGTCTGTTTTCCATCTCAAATCCTCCCATCTGACTTGTTTTTTTCTACCATTAGCCTGGGTTTACATCTAATTATCTTTATTGTTTCTGTTCATTATTATATCTAAATATTATAACCAGATTCAACATTCTTTTTCAACTGTTGCTGAAAAGGTATACTTTTAGTTTCTTAAAAATATTTGGTAACTGGGAAAATGCTACGAAAGCTATGTTAAACATTGTGATGAAAATGTGTCAAATGGTCTGTGAAGCTAGTGTATGATGCCCCATGATCATATCAATGTACGCAGCTATGATTTAATAAAAAAAAAATATTTGGTATCTGTTCACCATTCCTTCCTTTTAAGAAGAGATAATAAGTATACTTTTAGTTTCTTAAAAATATTTGGTATCTGTTCATCATTCCTTGCCTTTTAAGAAGAGATAATAAAATACAGAACTTAAAAAAAAAAGTTTTAAAGTTTTACTTGATGATTTTGTTGAATAAGCAGTGTACTTAAAATAACATTTATATCATTGTAATTATTGTTACATTTATCTGATTATTTTAATGATAAAGATGAAGGTATTTTAAATTTTAAAGATGTTTATTAACTTATTTAAACCAGTACTGCCTTGTTAATATTTTAAACTTTTCTGTGAGCCTAATTTCCAACCCTGTCTTTTGCAATTTCTGGCTTCATTATCCTTTAGCATTCATTGACTTCATAAAACCACATACCTGCTTAAGATACATGATCTGAAGTTCTTTAATAAAAAGATTAATGAATATATTAGGATTCTAGGGAACATTCTACAAAAATATTTGTTAAAATTCTGCTCTCTTCAATGTATAGGTCTACTTTGATTTTTAATAATAGTAATTCAATGCTGTCTATGCATTTAATACTATAATGAGATAATGAGATATTTCAAGAATAAAAGATAAACTCCATTGGTTAAATGGCCTTTCATTACAGATCTACTTTTTTTTCTGAGCACCACAGGTATCATCTCAGCCCACTAATAATCTTTTACATATGAAGAACAAGAGACATTGAAAGCATAACTTCTACAAGTTGCAGAACTCTGAGTACAACCCAATTTTGATGAAACATTTCAAAGTCCTTTTAGATGTTGATGTGTATAATTTATAAGTGTGGTTTTCAAGGAAAATGAAATAGCAGAACTCTGAGTGGGTTATGACTATTTTCAGAGAGCTATGGAAGAAGAGTACTTGCAGTATCTGCTGGCTGATGAACTATCAAAGTTTGGAAACAGCCTGCACATCAGGCAACCCTAAAGCATATTTAAAACATACTGAAGCACAGTTGTCACACAGAATAATGAAATTAAAATTTCCAGAAGTAGGCTTAGGCATTTTTAGTTTTTATGCCTAAGATAAATCTAATGTATATCCAATTTTAAGAACAAGAGGATTAGTACATTTTTCCTTACCAATGTTAGTGCCACCTGGATTTATATACTTGTTAAAATGCAAATCCCTAAATCCAACACAGAATTATTGCATCAGAATATTTCTTTAGTTGGCATTTTAACATGGTTTCTAGTTTATATTGAAGAAAATGTTATTTTGAAAGGACTAGCATATGTAGTGATGATTTATTGTGTTTTCATGCATATTTACATAGCAGCCAACATTAGGGATATTTTGGTTCAAAACTACAATCTACTTTGGCTCAGAAATGCCTTGCTGGTGCTTCCTTGTCAAGGCTTTGACAAGGTAATGAAGATACTTAATAACAAACTAAGTGGGGGATCACTAATTGCCATTCACTCCCTTTGTGCTCATATTTTATTTAATTAATTAATTTTATTTATTTTTTGAGACAGAGTCTCACTATGTTGCTCTCAGTATAGTGTCATGGAGTCAAAACTCACAGCAACCTCCAATGCTTGGGCTTATGTGATTCTCTTGCCTCAGCCTCCCAAACAGCTTGGACTATAGGTGCCTGCCACAACACCCAGATACATTGTTATTGTTGTTATTGTTTAGCAGGTCCCAGCCGAGTTTGAATTTACCACTTCCGGTGTATGTTGTTTCCCTAACCATTGAACTATGGGTGCTGATCTTGTGCCCACATTATAAAATTCAACTGTATTCAAAATTAATTTATAGTAACGAGGAGGTAAAAATAAGTACCTAGTCCTTGAGTGTTTTTAATTTTGAGTTTCCTAAACCATTTCTTCATTTGTTCAAAAATATCCTTTATTCCCATAGCAGATTTAATTGTACTTCTCACACATAGCGTATTATGGTAGATATAGATATCATTTAAATGTGATTCATACATCATGACACCTTTTGAAAATTGTCAACATCCTACATGCCTAACCATTGTTGATAACCGGAGATAGTTGTATCTCAGATGAGGTAGTTCTGTCCAATTTAAATAGTATTAGCCAAAATACCCATGGGGAAAGCAATCTTAAATTTCATGACATGAGAAAGAAATATAATTTCTCTGAGTAAAAATATGGCAAAAAACTTTCCACTTGAATCTTTAGTAATGGGACATAAATTATCAATGCCATGTTAAACTTCCTTGTGAATTTAGACTTTATTGGGGGGGGGGGAACTTGGATTTATGACTTAAGATTACTCATTGAATTCATATTTAAATTTATACTTGTAGGATAAAATTAAGCAAATGATTACTTCTAATACTTTCATCCTTGCACCAAAAAGAAGAAAAGTCATATGCAATTTGTAAAACATTATGGTCCTGGTCAGAAGAAAGGGGAGCTCCATATATGCTTCATTTTATCTTTATAAATATTGGTTGATATCTGTATTACTGCTCATAAATTTACATGTCTTCAACAATAGAGATGTTGCTTTATAAGAAAAAAGCATTTCCATTGCTGCTTTAAGCCATGGGTGTTCATACTTTTGGCTTCTCTAGGTCACATAAGAAAAAGAGTTGTCATTAACCACACAATAAAATTAAATACACAAACACTAATGAAAGCTGATGAGCAAAGAATATATAAATAAAATGGGTTTGTGCATAATTTTTATGATATCTGTAATACCAGGTAAGCAAAAATGGTCTTATGTAATAATCTTAATTATGCAGCTACCCATTCAGAAAGATTTTAAAATCATTGAGCAGGTCTGGAGCTTGTGATCACTAATATAGAAAATGTACATATCTGAAGAATAAAATGTCTCTGGGGTGTTTTTGGATATTTTAAATTATAAAAGTGAAATAGGGCAACATAGAACTCATGGGATATATGATTTTTTATTTGAGAAAATAATCCATCAAAACCTGGTTTGATGGAAGTAGTTGCAACTCATAGTGGGTTACCAAAGTGATCATCAGATATTTTGATTCCAATTTTACTGTGAAGGTGCTTCATTCTTGAAGTTTCTCTCAAATTTAGACACTAGCAAAAAGCAATGTTAAAAGTAAGGTGTGGTTGTAAAGTGAATATTTGTCTCTAGGAAAAAAGGATGTATACTATTCCAATAAAGAGACATAACCATTTTTTTCTTTAAGTTGAATGTCATATTGTGTGTCTACACATTCTATTTGAATATTAGTAGATAACATTTCTATCAACTGAAGTTCAAACTTCTTTTGATAGATTTCCAAAGCCACAGTTCATCAGGCTATAGTCTGGTGAGACAGATGGATATTAAAAATATCCCTCTGTTGTCAGGACAAATTACATCTGCCATGTTTTTTTAAGAAAAACTTTATTCAAATTGAGGGTATAATATTAGGTTATATTGTTATTAGGTTAAATTGAGGGTATAATATTAGGCTGCATTTGCCTTCTAGGGCAAAATTCCATTTGTACAAGAGCCTCTCACCCAGGGGGCATGTTATACATCCTCACAATATGCACATTAGGTGAGATCCTTCATCATGCCCTCCCTCCCCCTGCCAGACATCCGCCCCCCGATCACCTCCTGCTTCCCTCTACCCCTGAACTGGACTATAATAGTGCTTTTATTGTTTTTAGAACCATGCAATTGTTTATATATTGATTTCATACTAGCATGGAGTACATTAGATATTTATCTTTTCATTCTTGTGATACTTTGCTAAGAAGAATGTATTTTAACTCTATCTAGGTAAATGTAAAAGATGTAAAGTCTCCACCTTTTTTAATGGCTGAATATTATTCCATGGAATACATATACCACAGTTTGTTGATGCATTCATGTGTTGATGGGCAGTTAGCTTGCTTACACAACTTGGCTATTATGAACTGAGCTACAATAAACATTCAAGTGCAAATGTCATTGTGATAAAATGACTTATGTTCTTCTGGGTAGGTTTCTAGTAATGAGATTTCAGGGTCAAATGAAAGGTATACATTTTGTTCTTGGAAGATTTTTCACACTTCTCTACAAAAGGGCTGTATTGGTTTGCAATCCCACCAGCAGTGTAAAAGTGTTCCCTTCTTTCCACATCCAAGCCATTATTTGATGTTTGGGAACTTTGTGACGTAGGCTAATACTGCTGGGGTTAGGTGATATCTTAGAGAGTTATTTTTTGTTTGTTTTAATTTATTGTTGGGGATTCATTGAGGGTACAAGAAACCAGGTTACACTGATTGCATTTGTTAGGTAAAGACCCTCTTACAATCGTGTCTTGCCCCCAAATAGTGTGGCACACAGCAAGACACCACCCCCACTCCTTCCCTCTCTCTGCTTTCCCCTTTCCCCACCCCCACCATGTCATTGTCGTTAATTGTCCTCATATCAAAATTGAGTACATAGGATTCATGCTTCTCCATTCTTGTGATGCTTTACTAAGAGTAATGTGTTCCACTTCCATCCTGGTTAATACAAAGGCTGTAAAGTCTCCATCTTTTTTTAATGTCTGAATAAAACATATTCCATAGTGTACATATACTACAGCTTTATAATCCATTCCTGGGTTGGTGGGCATTTAGGCTGTTTCCACATTTTGGTGATTATAAATTGAGCTGCAATAAACAGTCTAGTGCAAGTGTCTTTATGATAAAAGGAATTTTTTCCTTCTGGGAAGATGCCCCATAATGGGATTGCAGGACCAAATGGGAGGTCTAGCCTGAGGATTCTCCATACTTCCTTCCAAAAAGGTTGTGTTAGTTTGCAGTCCCATCAGCAGTGTAAAAGTGTTCCTTCCCTCCACATCCACCCCAACATCTACAGTTTTGAGATTTTGTGATGCGGGCCAGTCTCGCTGGGATTAGATGGTATCTCAGGGTGGCTTTGATTTGCATTTTTCTAATAATTAGAGATTATGAGCATTTTTTTCATTTGTTTGTTAGCCATTCATCTATCTTCCTTTGAAAAGGTTCTATTCATGTCTCTTGCCCATTGATATATGTGATTGTTGGCTTTTTCATGTGGATTAATTTGAGTTCTTCATAGATCCTAGTTATCAAGCTTTTGTCGGATTCAAAATATGCAAATATCCTTTCCCATTGTGTAGGTTGTCTCTTTGCTTTGGTTGTTGTCTCATTAGCTGTGCAGAAATTTTTCAGTTTAATTAAGTTCCATTTATTTATTTTTGTCATTGTTGCAATTGCCATGGCAGTCTTTTTCATGAAGTCTTTCCCCAGGCCAATATCTTCCAGTGTTTTTCCTATTCTCTCTTTGAGAATTTTTATTGTTTCATGCCATAAATTTAAGTCCTTTATCCATCTTAAGTCAATTCTTGTGAGTGGAGAAATGTGTCCAGTTTCAGTCTTTTACATGTGGATGTCCAGTTCTCCCAGCACCATTTATTGAATAGGGAGTCTTTCCCCCAAGGTATATTCTTGTTTGGTTTATTGAGGACTGGGTGGTTATAAAATGTTAGTTTAATTTCCTGGTTTTCTTTTTGATTCCAAATGTCTATGTCTCTATTTTTGTGCCAGTATCATGCTGTCTTGACTACTATGGCTTTGTACTACAGCCTAAAATTTGGATGGTGATGTCCCCAGCTTTGTTTTTATTACTAAGAACTGCCTTAGATATACTTTTTTGTTTGTTTTTTGTTCATTTGGTTGTTGTTCCATACAAAACTCAGAATCATTTTTTCCAAATCTTGAAAGTATCATGGTGGTATCTTAATAGGGTGGTATCTTGAATAGGTAGATTGCTTTGGGAAGTATAGATATTTTAACAATGTTGATACTTCTCAGCCATAGCATGGTATGTTCTTCCATTTGTTAATATCCTTTGCTATTTTCCTCTTAGAATTCTATAATTTTCTTTATAGAGGTCCTTCACCTCCTTTGTTAGGTATATTTCTAGGTATTTTATTTTATTTGAAGCTATGGTGAAGGAAGTTGTGTCCTTAATTAGCCTCTCATCTTGACTTATTGGCATATACAAAGGCAACTGACTTGTGGACATTGGTTTTATATTCTGAGACATTAATATATCTTTTGATGACTTCCAGGAATCTTGTGATTTAGTCTTTGGGGTTCTCTAAGTATAAGATCATATCATCAACAAAGAGGGAGGGTTTGACCTGCTCTGCTCCCATTTGGATGCCCTTTATTTTCCTGTCTTACCTAATTGTATTGGCTAGACTTCCAGCACTATGTTGAATAGTAATGGTGACAGAGGACAACCTTGTTTGGTTCCAGTTCTGAGAGGAAAAGATTTCAGTTTTACTCTATTCAGTAAAATATTAGCTGTGGGTTTGTCATAGATAGCTTTGATCAGTTTCAGAAATGTACTACTTATGCCTATACTAGAAAAGGATGCTGGATTTCATTGAATGCTTTCTGCATCTATTGAATGGATCATATAGTCTTTGGTTTTGCTTCTATTAATATGGCAGATAATGTTTATGGACTTGCATCTGATAAACCAGCCTTGCATCCCTGAGATGAAACCTATTTGATTGTGATGTATGACTTTTTGATGATAAGCCATAATCTATTGGCTAGGATTTTGTTGAGAATTTTTGCATCTATGTTAATTAGTGAAATTGGTCTGAAATTCTCCTTTTTAGTTGGGTCTTTTTCTGGTTTTGGCAGCAGGGTGATGTTTGCTTCATAGAAAGTGTTGCAGAAGATTCCCTCCTCCTCAATTTTTTGAGCTCTTCCTTGAAGGTTTGATAGAATTCTAGTGTGAAGCTATTCAGACCAGGGCATTTTTTCGTTGGAGGATTTTTATTGTTTCTTTAATCTCAATGCTTGAAATTGGTCTGTTCAGGAGCTCTATTTCTTCCTGACTAAGTCTAGGGAAAAGGTATGATTCCAAATATTGATCCATTTCCTTCACATTGTCAAATTTTTGGGCATAGAGTTTGTTAGTATTCAGAGATGATCTCTTTTATTTCTGTGACATCAGTTGTTATTTCCCCTTTATCATTTCTGATTGAGGTTACTAGAAATTTTACTTTTCTATTTCTAGTTATTCTGGCCAAAGGTTTATCTATTTTATTTATCTTTTTCATAAAACCAACTCCTTGTTTCATTAATTTTCTGAATGACTTTTTGTTTTCCATTTCATTGATCTCTGATTTAATTTTGGATATTTCTTTTCTTCTGCTGGGTTTAGGCTTAGATTGTTTTTTTTCCAATTCCATCAGGTGGTTTGTGAGTTTGTTGATGCACTGTTTTTCAAATGTAGCCATCTAAAGCAATAAATTTTCCTCTCAAAACTGCTTTTGTAGTATCCCACAAGTTTTGGTACCTTGTGTCATCATTGTTGTTATGCTCAAGGAAGTTAATGATTTCCTATTTTATTTATTCCTGCTCCCAACTGTCATTCAACAGAAGGTTTTTTAATTTCTATGTCTTTGTGTAGGGGTGGTCATTTTTGTTGAAGTTAAGTTCCACCTTTAGTGCCTTGTGGTCTGAGATGATGCAAGGTAAAATTTCAATTTTTTTGATTCTGTTGAGATTTGTGTCCTAGGATATGATCAATTTTGCAGAATAGTTATGAGAAGAAGGTACATTCTTTATCTTTGGGATGGAGTGTTCTATATGCATCTATCAAGCACAGTTGTTCTAGGGTCTCATTTAAGTCCCTTCTATCTTTGTTTAATTTATGTTTAGAAAATCTGTCTAGCTCTGTAAGAGGAGTGTTAAAGTCCCCTGTTATTATGGTGTTATAGAATATCATATTGCTCAGACTAAGGTTTGTTTCAAGAATCTAGGAAGCAATAAATTGGGTGCATAAATATTTAGAATTAAAACGTCTTCTTGTTGTATTTTTACCTTGAAAAATATAAAGTGACCATCTTTGTCTTTTTTTTTACTGTAGTTGATTTAAATACACATTCATCTGAAAGTAAGATTGCAACTCCTCTTTTCTTCTGAATTCCATTTGCCTGAAAAATTGTCTTCCAACCCTTAACTCAGTGTTTTGTCTTTTCAAGCCAGGTATGTTTCCTGCAGACAACAAATGGATGGCTTGTGTGTTTTTTTTTTTAATCCAGTCAGCCAATCTATGCCTCTTCAGTGGGGAATTCAAGCCATTAACATTTATTGAGATAATTGATAAGTGTGGTAGAGTTCTATTCCTCTTATTTTGTAAGAGTCCATTGCTTAGTTTGATCTTTTGCATCAGTGTGGAAGTTAGGTTCTGTCCTTTAATTTCTGAGTTCTTACTTTGCTGTTGATCCACTGTGATGATCAGTGTGTAGAACAAATTGAAGTATTTCCTGTATAGTTGGTCTTGTGGTGAATTTCCTCAATGTTTGCATTTTAGTAAATGATTTGATTTCTCTGTCAATTTTAAAGCTTAGCTTAGCAGGATATAGAATTCCAGGCTGGAAATTGTTCTGTTTAAGTAGATTAAAGGTAGATGACCATAGTCTTATGACTTGGAAAGTTTTATTAGAGAAGTATGCAGTCAACCTGATGGACTTGCCCCTGTAGGTCAATTGGCACTTAGTCCTGGCAGCTTGAAGAATCTTTTTTGTCTTGACTTTGGACAGTTTCATCACAATGTGTCTTGGAGAAGCCCAGTTAGAGTTAAGGCAACCTGGGGTCTGATATCCCTCTGAAAGGATTGTGTCAGAATCTTTGGTAATATTCGGAAAATGTTCATTTATAATATTCTCTAGTATAGCTTCCATTCTCCTGGGGCATTCATTTTCCCCTTCTGGGATACCTATAACTCATATATTTGAATACTTCATAAAGTCCCATAATTCTGTCAGTGAATGTTGTGCTTTCTTGTTTTTTGCTTGTTTAACTATCTGAGTTATCTCAAGAGTTTTGTCCTCTATCTCTGAAATTCTTTCTTCTGCATGGTCTAATCTGTTGCTGACACTTTCTATAGCATCTTTAAGTTCCCTAATTGACTGCTTTAGTTTCTTTATCTCTGCTATATCCTTTTTATATTCTTCATATCATTCATCTCTTATTTAATTCTGTTTTAGGATTTTATTTTGTGTATTTTCCACTTTATCAGCAGTTTCCTTCATTGTTTCCATCATTTCCTTCATTGATTTCATCATCTGTATTTTAAATTCCCTTTCTATGATTTCTAAAGTTTCTTTATAGTTGGAATCCTGTGCAATAGCTACCTCACAGACCCTTGGTGGGGTTGCTCTGGACAGATTTTTTTATACTGCCAGAATTTTTCTTCTGACACTTTCTCATGAGTGATTTCTTTTATCTGTTTCCTTGCCCTAATTTTCCTTTCACTCCCTCTTGCTCTTTAATTCACCCTGCCTCTGGACTAGGGTTTTGATGAGTCTTTTGGTACAGGACTAGAAAGATGAGAAGATTGAAGAGAAATAAGGAAAAAAGAGAAAGGAAAGAGGGTGGGTAAAATGGAATATTGAAAAAAAGAAGAGAGGCACCAAAAAAAAAAATAAAAAGGGGGGGAGACAGGAGCAATATAGGTGTATAGTAGGGTACTTTGACCCAACCTTAAAATCCTCCAACCTCTGCAGGTGCCAGGTTGGGTGGTTCCCTTGAGGTCAGAAGCTCTTTGTTAGCCTGTTTAGACACAGTACCCCACCTCCACCAAGTAGAAAGAAAAGGCAAAAATACTGTAAATCAAACAAACAAACAAAAAAAAAAAAAAGCAGAAAACTTTATGGGATAAAATTGGGTGAAAAACCAAATAATAGGGGTAGAAACACTAAGAAAAATGACATTCTAATTGTTGAAGAAGGCAACAATGGAAAATTGTATTTAAACTAGAAAAATGAAGAAAGAAAAGAAAGGAAGAAAAAAAAAACAAGAAAAAATCTATAGGGAAATTGAAAAAAAAAAAAAAGACAAAAAACTATACCAAAAATAAAGCAGTATATATATATATCTTGCTGGATATTGTCTGGGCAACAGGTGATCTTCTAGGCTATGAGATGTTAATCACAATCCTTGTACAGCTGTAGGAGATGGAGACTCCAGGCCTCTGTTGATTTCTCAAATCCCACAGGGTTGAGAGCCTATCTCTCTTCAGCCCACTTAAAAGTCACTTTAAACTGCTAACCTTGGCTAAACATAAGCTTTCCCAGGAAAGCACTTGTCACTGGGATCACTCCTGAAGTCACTATCCACTTAACCCAGTGTGCAAAACTGGTCTCTCTCTACGTGTCTGAGGGCTAAGGCTCTAAGGCATTGCAGTCCCCACCTTTAGGCTGCTCAATCACTAGATTATTCACTCCCACCTGATCCTTGCTCTGTGACCCTGAGGGCAGAGCTTGCTGGGGCAGTTCTTCCCACAATGGCTCCATGCAGCCCACAGCCAAACACTATTAGCTCTGTGCAGGTCAGTGGCTCAATCTGGGGCCCTAGACAATGCTTAAAGTCCTCCGCAATCTTGCCCAAGTCCTCCCAAGGTAGTTCAACTGAGTGCCAAGTCCAAGTAAACCAAAACAGCTCACAGGTAAGGCCCTTTCCGTTTACCATCTCACTGCTGCTGTACTTACAGCTGTCCCCGGGATTAGACCAAACAAACCCACACAAACACTTGCCAGTTTGACACTTTTTTTGTCCTCCTCATGGGGTCAAGAAGTCTCATGCTGACTCTCTGTGTCCCCAGAGTGATGTTTCTGGGCTGATCCCACCAGCCAGAGATGCTTGGAGTCTTGTCTACCCAGACTCACCATGCCCAGTTGCAAGGAAGCTGTTAATCAGCTGCCATATTGCTCCTCCCCACCACTTAAGAGTGGTTTTGATTTGAATTTCTCTGATGATTAAAGATGAGCATTTTTTTGTGGGCTTGTTGCACAATTATCTGTCATTCTCAGAGATTCTGTTCAAATCACTTTCCTACTTGTAGAGAGGGTTGTTCACACTTTTCCTAGTGTTCAATTTGAGTTCTCTATAGATTCTAGTTATCAGTGTCAGATTCATAACCTGCAAAAGTCTTCTCCCTTTCTGAGGGCAGTCTGTTTGCTTTGTTTGTGGTACTCTCAGTTGTGCAAAAGCTTTTTAGGTTGATCAAGTCCCAGTTACATATTTTTGGTTTTGCAGCTATTGCCATGGTGGTCTTCCTCAAAGTTTTTTTCCAGGTCAATATTCTGAAGTGTCTTCCCCACACTCTCTTCTAGAATTTTTATTGTTTTGTGCCTTTAAATTTAAATCTTTTATCCAATGAGAATCAATTTTTGTCAATGGTGAGATGTGCAGGTCCAGTTTCAATCTTCTACATGTGGATAACCAGTTCTCCCAGCACTATTTGTTAAATAAGGATTCTTCTCTCAACTGCATGTATTTGTAAGGTTTGTTAAAGATTAAATGATATGTGATCAGTCGAGTTCATCTCTAGATTTTCTATTCCATAGATCTGTATCTCTATTTTTGTGCCAGTACCATGCTGCTTTGATCACTATAGCCTTGTAATATGACCTGAATTCTGGCAATGTGATGCCTCCTGAATTGTTTTTATTTCTAAGAACTGTATTTGCTGTTTGGGCTTTTTTCTGGTTCCATATGAATTGAAGTACTATTTTTTCAAGATATTTAAAGTATGACGCTGGTGCTTTGATGGGGATTGTATTTAATGTATACATTGTTTTGAGTAGTATGGACATTTTAACAATGTTGATTTTTTCCAGCCATGAGCATGGTAAGTCCTTCCATCTGTCAATGTCTTCTGCTATTGCCTTTCTCAGAGTTTTGCAATTCTCTTTATAGAGATCTTCTACTTCTTTTATTAAGTAGATTCCCAGGTATTTCATCATCTTTGGTGCTATTATAAAAGAAATAGAGTCTTTGATTTTTTTCATATTGTATATCAAAGAAGTACACTGAACCCCATAAACACATCAATGTACAGTTATTATTTAATAAAAAATAATAGTAATAAAATGAAATAAATTGACAATTGTTGGAGCATACAAAGGCTACTGATTTGTGGGTATTGATTTTGTAACTTGAGACACTGTTATATTCCTTGATTACTTCTAAGATATTTTTAGTTGAGTCTCTATTGTTTCTGAGTATAAGATCATGTCATCTGTGAAGAGGGAAGAGTTTTATCTCCTCTGCCCTCATTTGGATTTCTTTGATCTCCTTCTCTAGCCTGATTGTGATGGCTGGGACTTCCAACACTATTTTAAATAGCAATGGAGATAGTGGGCATCCTTGTCTATTTCCAGATTAGGAACTCTATCAGCTAAGGAATAGCCTCTATCAGCTTAAGAAATGTTTCTTCTAAGCCTATTTTTTGGAGTATTTTTATCATGAAAGGATGCTAGATATTGTCAAAAGCCTTTTCTGCATCAATTGAAAAAATAAAATGATTTTTGTTTTGTATTCCTATAGATTTGCATATGTTGAATCAACCCTGTGTCTCTGTGATAAAACCACTTGATCATGGTGTATAACCTTTTTAATGTGCTATTGTATTGTTTGCTAATATCTTGTTGAATATTTTTGCATCGATATTCATTAATGATATTGGTTTATAGTTTTCTTTTTTTATTGGGTCCTTTCCTGGCTTGGGGATCAGGGTGATATTTGCTTTATAGAAGGTGTTGGGGGAGTATTCCTTCTTTCTCTATATTTTGGAAAAGTTTATGCATTATAGGAACTAGTTCCTCTTTGAAGGTTTGATAGAATTTGTTGTGAAACCCAGTCCAGGGCTTTTCTTTTTGGGGAAATTTTGTATTATTGATGCCATTTCAGTACTTGATACTGATCTATGCAAGATTTCCAAGTCTTTTTGCAGAGATTTGGAAGGCATTGTGCTTTCACATATCAGTCCATCTCCTCTATGTCTTTGTATTTCTGGGAATATAGTTTTTTGTAGTAATTCTTGAGAATCACTCATATTTCTGTAATATCTGCTGTTATTTCCTCTTTACCATTTCTAACTGTAGTTATCAGAGATCTTGTTTTTCTGTTTCTGGTTAGTCTAGCCAAGTATTTATCTATTTTATTAATCTTTTCAAAGAACCAACTTTTTGTTTCACTGATCTGAGTAATTCTTTTCTTTTCAATTTCATTTAGTTCTGCTCTAATTTTGGTTATTTCTTTTCTTCTGCTAAGTTTGGGATTAGGTTGTTCTTCCTTTTCCAATTGCTTGAGATGGCACATTTGGTTGCTGACTTGCTCTATTTTTGTTTTCTTGATGAAGGCATTTAATACTATAAATTTCCCTCTAAGGACTGCCCTGCAGTATCCCATAGGTTTTGATAGATTTTGTGTCTTCATTATCATTTTGTTCCAGAAATCTAATGATCTGCTTCTTGATTTCATCTGTGAATGAGCTATCATTGAGCTTAAGGTTATTTAGTTTCCATGATTTTATTTGAGTATGAAGATTTCTTTTGCTGTTGAGTTCAACTTTTATTCCATGATGGTCTAGGAAGATACAAGGGATAATACTTATTGTAATTAAAGAAAAGCTTAATAAATGTTTTCACAGTAAGAATTATAGGCTATAGTGGAGCAATAAAAAAATTCAGAAAGTTGAAAAAATTATCATATTAATAAGAGAAATGAAAATAGATATTATAAAAGACAGAAAAATATTAAGTAGTATAAGTGTTTATACATTTAATCCAAGTGCCAGAAAAAGAGAATGAAAAGAAACAAAATGTATGAAGAGATTATTGCTATAAATATTACTAAACTAATGAAAAAAATGTACCAGCAACTGGATATATAAGTAATTATTTAATCTTAGTTGTCCAATGAGTGGCATTATTTAAATCATGATACCTAAAATTTATCCTGTTAGGAAATGTGCAAAATAAGAATTGCCTAAAGTAAGCAAAAAGAGATAGTATTAGAAATAAGTAAGTACAGTTCAATGAAAACCATTTAAGCTTTCAAATATATTTTATCATTAATTGATAGAACAATTAGATAAGACCATATAAGGCTTAAGAAAAACTATAAACAGAATTGATCTGAATGATATTTACATCATTCCAAACAACAACAGCAGAAGTCTGTCAAGTTTCCACAGAACATATACCATCATAGGTCATATGTGAGCCCTAAAATATATCTTCAATTTGAAAATATTGAAATCCACAATAGAATTAAATGGAAATAAATAATTAAAATATAGAAACTCTCAGATATTTAGAAGCTAAATAACATATAAATAGAAATCAAAAAAGAAATTTCAATAAAAAGAACTGAAAGGAAAAATTTGAAAGTATATTGAATTGAACAAAAATATTAAAAAGATCAAAAAAATGTGGAATATAGCTGAAGCAATATTTAAAGGGAAATTTTATTCTTAATAAAGGAGTCATACGCACAATATACGAAGAATTCTTAGAAAAAATAGCAATTTTAACGGATAACACAAATTGAACAGTTTAATTCATTAAAAGGCAAACGTGCTGCTAGCAAGCAGAACTGGAAGTTTCATAAATGGATGGGGACATATGTCATTACTTTGAAAACATTTTGAACGTTTCTTAAAAATTTGAACTGCCATCTACCTATATGTCCCATCTAGTCTTTCCATTCATATTAGTTACCCAAAAGAAATGAATATAACTACAATGACCTGAACACGACTGTTCATGCACTTTTCCATAATGACTACTAGGAAAAGCCCAAATGAAAAAATGGGTGAATGAATAAACCAATTTAGTATATCCCTAAAATATTACACAACAGCACAGATAATTTTAAAAATATTTATGTTGATTGAAAAAAAGCTGGGTAAAAATTAATACTTTAGAATTCTATTTGCATAAAATTTTAAAAATATAAATTAAACTATGGAAATTAGATCAGTAGAAGAAGGGCTTGTAACACAGCACTAAGGCACATTTAGCAATGGTGAATACAATTTATAATATTAATTGAGTTGAGTATCATGTCTGTGTACACATGTGACAACTCTACCAAATATTTAATGAAAATAATGATGTATGTTAAAATTTTTCTTTAATAAAATTTCTTTAAAAATCATTTTTGCCAACTAAAGGAAATTTCAAGGGCAGCACACTTCATTAGAAATTATCAAAAAATATTGTCCATTACAAAAGAATTGAAAACCTTTAAAAGTGTAAAAAAATAGGTAAATTCAAATTTACCCATACAATAGTGAGGTTTTAGAAGATATACAAAAATGAAATTATAAAAAATAGGCAAAACATTTCACCAATGAAGATATAGGGATAGCAAATAAATATAAAAAATACCACTATAGGGTGGCACCTGTGGCTCAAAGGAGTAGGGCACTGGCCCAATGTACTGGAGGTGCCAGGTTCAAACCCAGCCCCAGCCCAAAAACAGCAAAAGAAAAAAAAATGCTATAAGTAATTAAGGAATTACAAATTACAATGATGAAATACCACTACATATTATATTATAACGTTCACAATGATAACATCCACAATCTGGAATACTGGCAATAACAGATGCTGATGAGGGTATGGAGTGACATGTATTACTTACTAGAGGATATGCAAAATTGTACATAGTCCCTTTGGGAGACAGTTTGGCAGTTTCTTAAAAAAAAAAAATTCTATCTAGCAATCATACTCCTTGATATTTGCTCATATGAGTTAAAAATTTGTGACCACACAAAAGCCTGCATATGGATATAGTGATTTTACTCACAATCACCAAATATTGGAAGTAACAAAAATGTAATTTATTTATATATTTATTTATTTTGCAGTTTTGGGCAGGCCTGGGTTTGAACCCGGCACTTCTCGGATATGGGCCACTGCCCTACTCCTTTGAGCCACAGGCACTGCCCACAAAAATGTTTTTTTATTGAGTGGATAAATTTTGGGTACATTATCACAATGGACTATTATAAAGCACTAAAGTAATGAACTATCAAACTATGAAAAGACATGGACAAAACTTAAATATATATTACTAGGTAAAACTAATGCATCTGATAAAAGAGAGTACCCATGTACTTTATGATGCAACTATATGGCATTCTGGAATAGGCAGAACTATGGAGATAATAAAATGATCTGTGGTTGCCTAGAGTTGGGGGAAGAGTTGGGTGAATAACCAGAACACAGAGTATTTTAGAGCAGTAAATTATTCTCTATGGTACTATAATAGTAGATGCATGTTCACATATGTATGAAAAAAAAGAGAATGCATAGCACCAAGAATGAACCCTAACATAAGCAATAGACTTTGAATATTGATGATATATCAATGTAGGTTAATCAGTTATAGGAAATTCACCTCTCTGGTTAGGAATGTTGCTGGAGGGGAGGCTATGTTTGTATGGTGTCAGTAGAGGATTTTTGGGAACACTGTACTTTCCACTCAATTTTGCTTTGAACCTAAAACTGTTCTAACAAAGTTTATAAAATGTGTGTTTCAGAAATAGTTTTCCCTATTAATATAATTTTAAAAACATTAATGTAATCATTAATCATCTGATTACACCAAATGAATCCACCAAAGTTCTAGGCTAAGGACTAGAATCCCAGTTCCTGATTCATGGGACTGGATTTGTCAAGCTCTAGTTAAATGACAACATGTTATTTCATTATTATTTGCCATCATCACTAAGTTGACAAAAACTGGGAGTTCTGTTTGAAACATTTCTTACCATCACAGGAATGGAGAACTATGAATCCTATGTATTCAAATTTTATATGAGGACAATTAATAACAATGACATGGTGGGGTATATGGGAAAGGGAGAGCAGACAGAGAAGGAGGGAGGGGGTGCAGGAAAGGAAAAGAAAAACAAAGAAAAGAAAAGAAAATAGTGACTAATTCTCACATAAATTGGATTTAATTTTGACCAAAGTACATTACTTAAACACTAATTTTTAATTCAACTTGTTAATATGTTGTTTAAGATATTGCATTCTCATGTATAAGTGAAATGTTTGTAATTTCCCCTTTATAATAATATATTTTTTCCAATTTTAATATCAGGTGTGTCCAGATGAAGAATGATTTTGAAATATTTTTTTCTTTTTCTATTGTCTATAAGATTTTGGATGATCTGTTTTTGAAATTATCTTTTATTTTTATTTATAAATATTAGTTGTCTATTTTTTGAGATTGGAAAAAAAAAATAAGTTAACTGATGACTCCATACTGAACCTCAGAGTCAAAGCATTCTATAATAGACATACTCTTATTTGACAATGTGAATGCTACTTTTTTTTGCCTTATTATTATTATTGCTTAATATTTCATTGCAGCAATCGTCTGATTTCTTTTCTGAATGTATTTATCTTTGTTTGTTCTTTACGAGGTTTTTGTTTCTAGTCCTTATCTTAAACATTGTTATTGTTATTAAATTTTTAAGCCTTTTTAATTTTTCGAAGGCAAAAAGTGGAAACCAAATAAACACATGTATATATATATATATATATATATATATATATATATAACATTTCTTAACCATCAGATTTTTGTTTTCCCAAGTTTAAAAAACAAAAAGTGTAAGCCATCGACATAAAAAGTATTATTTAACTGGAAATTACAACTCGAGGAAATAATTACAGGTGTGTTTCTATATAATACATTTTTTTTTTTTTTTTTAATTAGTAAGACCTTTCCATATTTATCTTCAAGTCAGGGTCAAAGAGCTTAATTCTATGAAGATTCTATTTTCTCTGATCATAACATTTTCTCTTTAGTAGAGTAATAAAATAGCTTATTAAGAATATTTCCAGCTTGAGGGAAAGACAATAATAAAGCTTGCTTTTCAGATGCTTTATACATATACATCATTTGACTCTGGAAAATTAATTGTTTCTTTCGGGCTATCAGATTATTCTTTTAAAATGTATTTTAAAAACACATCACATTATTTAACACCTATTCATCAATTGCCTACCAATCAGACTTAGTACTTTTGCAGACTTAGTACAAATCACTGAAGATATAGAGCTATTCTGCATAGCCACAGTGTTTGCCTTTCTTGACCTCTCAGTTTGATAGGTAATAGCCGTTTTATCTGATACATGCTTCAATAAGATAAATGAAACTGCAGGTGGTAGTTCACTTAAATAAACTTAACAGGTTATAATTTAAATCCAGAAAAGCATTATAAGAGGAAACAGGTAAATTTTAGACATGAAAGAGTCTACCTTTGAACAGAAGGTGTTAAGATCAGACAAAAGTAGTCTTTAAATGGTTTTGAAGTAGTTATGACCTATATATCCTCCACACGGGAAACATAGAGGTTGAGTAATATGACCAAGTTCTTATAGCTCTAACGTGACAGAACAGAGATTAAAATTAGACAATACAATTGGAGTCATTTTTACCACTACCAAACTACTTCTATGAAAGTGCTAGAAGAAAACAGAGGTAACACATTTATAACTTCATTGAGTTATCACATACGTATATTTTTTAACATACAGTATATAACACACTACTGTGATAACATTGGCTGAGTCAATAGTAGCATTTATGGCCATTTTCATTATCAATACTCACGTTCTATTCAAATTATTTTATCCTTTAAAGGACTTGTTTTCATTTGATTACAAAAAGGTGGATCAGAAGTATTCATTGTCTGATTAACCTTGGGTGGTATTTTGCTGTTCAAAAATTGCTTTATCCACACCGAGAAATGCTTAGAATGGTTTAATTTCTCCATAGGAAATTTAAGGGTATGTATGCCATGTGGCTCATTCTTGTTTTAACAGAGAGGAGTTCATAAACTAACTGTTGTGTAAACTAGATGTCTTTGTAATCTTTGTTCTCATGTGACTGCCATAGCCACTACTTCCTGAGGTATTTTGACTTCTAAAAAGGTTCTCTGAATCCTGAACTTTAAATGCACTCTGGGAGGACTCCTTGATCAATCTTTAAAAAAACACTGACTTACAACATATGGGATGTAATTTTCAATTTTATCTACTATTATTGTTTTTATGTCAACTTTATCATAATTGAAAATCAGTTTTTATTTCATGCAAAACTGGAAATAGTGTAATTTTCTCTAGACTCTTCAAGCAGTCCTGTGGCATTTATATTATTTATAAATAGTAGGCTCTCCAATGAACTCTTACCTGCTATTTTTATGTCTAGAAATAAACCAAGGTTTTTTACTTTCTGACTTCCTGAACTAAGCTTTGCTTTTCCCACTTTCCAAGTTTCTCAGAATGAAGTAGTCCTTCAAATATTTTTACCCTGAGTGGAAATGCTTTTCCCATAGTTAATTTAATTCTGATAACTTCATCCAGGAGCATAAGTCAATGTTGGTTTTCATGGAAAGAATTGTGTCCACTCCCCTAATCCCTACCTAAGTCATCTGTCAAAGCCCAAATACTTCAGAAGGTGTCTGTATTTGGAGATAGAGTCTCTAAAGAGGAAATAGTGTTAGGACTCTACTGTTATATGAATAGTGTCTTCATAAGAAGGGAATAGAACACAGATATAGGCCGAAAAAGACCATGTGAAGACATGTGGAGAAGATGGTCATCTTGTAAGCCAAGGACAGAGACCTCCCACAAAAGCAACTGACAACTTTTGTATGGGTCTAAAGCCCGAAGATGGTGAGAAAATAAGTTTCTTTTGTTTAAGCCACAAAATCTGAGGTACTAATACTTTCTTACAGTGACCCTAATACACCAATCTGGTGGCTATGCATCAACTCAGCATTCACATCAAACTATAATATCTGTAGTAGCATTTATAGCACAGGTTCTTACTAAATTTTCCATAAAACTAATACATATTGAAGAAAAAAGCTTAAAGTTGAAAGAAGAAATTTAAATTTTCTTACTCATAATTTTCCTATGTTCATCTCTCAACAATACTCATCTAAATCAAGAAGAACAATGGCTTTGAAGTGCTTATTTCTCTGTAATACAGGATGATGGCCTAGTAGTTTAGGGGTATTCATGTTGATGTGACCACATTTGTGGAGTCCCATGACACTTAAAAAAAAAAGAAAGAAAGAAAGAAAAACCCCTCTTTCTATTAATATATATAGCTCCTTATTTGTGTTATGTTGTGATGTACTTAGGAGACAGTTCATCAGTTTCTTATTAATGCCACAGTCTAGGGGAGATCTGCAGGCAGGGAAACTGGAAAGTAGAAAGGAAAATTAGGCCCAAAGGGACACTGATTCCAACATTTATAGTGAGTTTACAGCTTGTAGGGTACTGTAATTTTTATACACACTATGCTATGTGAGAAAAGTTACAGTTATGTATACATTGACATGGTTAAAAAAAATTATAGACATCTTAATGCTTCAATTAAGTGCAAGTCCAATTTGTAGCCTTTTATTTCCCTTAAGTAGCCATCTAATATCATAATAAATAGGAAGTAATAATATAAAATAATATAATATATACTAATTGCAGAAAAAATTGAACTTCTTACAAAGTTCCAGTATTTATGTCACATGTGTATAAAAACAAGCACAAAGTTTTTAAAATTAAAAATATAGTAGTATACACATAAGAAAAAATATTTTGTATATAAAGTATTATACATTAACACAATGCATTAATACACACAGGACAGTATATAAATAAATAATTATTATGATATTTTTAAAGCATGCTATTTAAGAGGGAAGACATACTTATCTATTTTATATAAAAGATATATTATCTTGTTGGTGCCATCAACAAGGAAGCAGGCTGGACTATGGATTGTAAGCTGGAAGCTTGCAGGTGGTGGGCCTCTGCAAATGCTATTTATTGAGAACATGCACCCCTCCTCTGAGCCCCCGCCCCCCTTCACTGGAGTTCCACAGCTGATCAATTCCAACTGCCAATGTCTATTTGTTAAGGTCTAGTAACTGCCACTTTGTCTCTGCAAGCCCGCTGTTCATATCAACCGCTGTTCATATCAACTGCCACTTTGCCTCTTCAAACCTGCTGTCCCAGTTCCTACATACTTTTCTACATAAGTTTTTACTACATAAGTTGTTATAGGTTGTTACTCTCTTATTAGATAGGTTGCTACACATCCTGTTACATGGGTTGCTACATATCTTGTTACATAGGTTGCTACATCCCTGTTATATAGGTTGCTACATTGTATCTATTGTTTTCATATATATTTCTGCTACTATCTATATTTAAGGTATTTGTTCTTTTAAAAATATGAATACATATACCATGGAATATTATGAAGCCTTAAAGAAAGAAGGAGACTTTACCTCTTTCATGTTTACATGGATGGAGCTAGAACATATTCTTCTTAGCAAAGTATCCCAGGAATGGAAGA
>CAUYPK010060694.1:0-27136 GCA_963574355.1 Loris lydekkerianus | reverse complement strand
ACAACAAAAAAATAGCCGGGTGTTGTGGCGGGTGCCTGTAGTTCCAGCTACTGGGGAGGTTGAGGCAAGAGAATCACTTAAGCCCAAGAGTTTGAGGTTGCTGTGAGCTGTGACACCACAGCACTCTACCCAGGGTGACATAGTGAGACTCTTGTCTCAAAAAAAAACAAAAAAAAAAAAACAAAAAAACTTCCAAATTGATGTCAGAAATTATATTATTTTGATAGCATTTTAGGATATTTATAATCATTTCAATACATGTTTATATTTTTTATCTTCTTGCTTATAATTTTGCTCTACTTTTTATATTAAAAATCATCATGGACAGCATTCATTTTATTTGGCAATTCTCATATTTAAAAACAATTTATCTGAATATATCAATATTGGGATATCAATCTGCAAAATAAGTCAACATAAAAGATGAAAGTTTAAAGCTGTCATTTTTCCATTTTCCTAAAATAATTATTTTCCCTTTTCCTAGATGAGATCTTTAAAGTGAGAAAAACACATACTGAAACTCATCAGATGCAATTTATTTTTAGCTTTAATGAATATTTGATGCAAAGGGGATACCTTTCCTCTTCGTCTAGATTTTGTATTTCTTTCTCTGCTGTCCTTTTGGCTTGTCCTAAGAGTTTCAGAAACCTTTTGTTCCTTTGAATATTGTGTATTTGTTCCTGTAAATTTGGACCCAGGTAGTTTTTGCTGCAATATCAAGGTTGGCTATGTGTAATGGTATTTACCTTGGCTCTCAGTATTACAACTGATTATCATATTTTATAAACTGTTATTGTCTATGGAAGCAATTGTTTTTAATGAGGACACAGACATGGTTCGATTAATACATTTTGTTGTTCTTTTTTTCACATTGTGCTTTTAATTCCCATGGGAGGGATAAGTTAACACTTAGAGAACATTCAAGAAGAATCTAAGGATGTTACATGTTTTGGTAGGTCTGGAAGCTCCGTTGACTATCCGGGAGGACAAAGTTCCAGACTCTTCCATAGAAATTCTCCAGACTGGAGCTAATGGGAATTTTGAGCATTATGAAATCACACGCATAAACTGTGCTGCTACTTTCATGCTATGTTGTTAAGGGGCCCTTAGAGGAATTGAGCTTGACCTTTTCATGCTGAAACCAATACTATTGCATTCTTAACGTTAGATAGAAGTAAAACTAAATAACTCCCAAGTTTTTGTGTTTCGTTTTTGTTTTTTTTTTTATTTTCTTTTGCTTGTATTTGATTGGGGCATTTTTCCAAATGAACACTTGGTAATTTCTTCCTTGGCATTGATAGTTTCAGGAGATAAATGAAGAAACAGCAACATTCTGTACCCTTGATCCTGTCACTGTGTATACCTTTTCAGTACAGATCCAAAAAGAAGATTTTAAAGACAGTGCCCCTAATGTAAAAGAAATACAGATGGGTACAGCCTGTGTAAGCACCTTAGGCATTTCTTTAATGTTTAAATATTTGTTTGGTTCTTTAGGACAGATTCAGTAAGTAGTCCATTCTTCCTAGTTTCTCGTTATGTGTAGCGTCTCTTGTTTCTTTTCCCATTTCCCCTAATATGCGTTATCCCAACATCCTTTGTGTATGTACTGACAGATGGTAGAATTGCTAACTGCCTGAGGTCTGGCCAGATTCTCCATTTACGATTTAATTTCCCTATTTTTCAGTTAAGCAGACAATGAAATGCCATTTTCCCAGTGCAAGCAGCTTGCTCTCAATAGCAGATGGTGAATTATCCCTTGGTAGTTATACTATGTATGAAATAAAAGATGACTGGGAAAGATGTATGCAAAATGTATACGTTGTCATATCTAGTGAAGTGCATTTGTCAAGTTCAACTACTCCACTAAAATGTGAGAACATTGATTTATGTATTTGCAACCTGGTCATGTCTGGTATTCTTTTACTATGACAACAAAGAAAGAGACTGAGAGAGAATATCTTGGAAGTTGTGTTCCTTTTTTATGCACAGAAGAATTTTAAAGAGGAAACAAAGTTTGTGTTATATACACATATGCTAATTTAACTTTCTTCCCTGGGAAAGAAGGAAGATTTTTCGTGGTTAGACTGCATTTACCTGTCCTGATGATTAACCTTGCTACTCTTTGGTGTTTCATTAGAATGAATCCTAAAAGCAAATATTTCTGAGATTGGTGGTTGCACAACACCAAGATATGAGCCAATTCCTATGTTTTAGAGAGAAGGGAAATTTCAAGTACAGTACTGCTAGGACGCACATTAACTTTATTTCAAAGCTTAAACAAATTTTTTTATATTGTACTTTTTTTACTTCTCATATCTACCAGGTAAAATAAAAGGAAGGTCTTGCTTACTCTGAGTTTTCAGAAATTCGATCCTAAGAGTGACTCAGGCTATTTTAAAGCAGGTAATGTGTGCTGTAGAAAATGTTATTTTATTGTCTATGTTTTAAATGCTACAGCCCCCAGTGCAGTTGAATTTATGAACCACAGCAGAGACTCAAATGCAATGACTGTTGGCTGGCCTTTAGCTAGAAGTCTTCTGGATGGATACATTATTTCAATATCCAGTGGAAGTTTAACAAAAGAAGAAATCCTGCCTTCCACTAAAAGGTATGAAAATATTGTAAAGAAGTTATGTCAAGTGACATGGAACAAATTTAGCATTTTATCTATTTTAGAAAACTACCATAGTGGATAAATACAAACAGAAATAGGGAAATTTTGCAAGATAACTTTTTGGACTGCAGTGTGATCAGAATATGTACTTAATAAGTTGTTTTTGCAAATAAATTTAATAATGACTTTGTTTAAGATATTTCATGCTTTTATGTCTAAAATTCACTTTCTGGGTTAAACTTTCTCTATGTAGGAAGTAATGATTTCTAATTAGCCACTTATGTTTAAGCATAACAAATTATCTACATGCTGGCAATTAAAAAAATAAATGCACATAAATTTTTTTCTGCAGGTGGTGTGAGAAAATGGAGTTTTCCAAATGTTTCTGAGCTAAATGTTTTAATATGTGACTTTTCTTCAATGTGTAGGACATTCACAGTTAATAACCTTTCTCCAGGGACTGACTTTGTAATTGGTATTGTGAGTACCGAGCAGTTAAAGGGAAGCCATCCTACTGTCCTCATGATGAGCCCTTGTAAGTTCATTTTATATTTAATTAACTTTCATGGGCAAAAAGAAGGGAAATACTTTTGTTTAAAGACAATATCTAATTAAAATGACTATGAAGTGGTTTACGATATGCTTGAAGAGAAGTAATACTGCATTTACATGGAGACTGTCTGAGTTCTGTTCCTGCCTCTCTCACTTATAATGTGACCTTAGGCAAAACAATTAAGTTCTCACTTAGCAAATGAGAATAATTATTCTTGTTTGGATAAAAGATCTTGTTACTAAGATCAAATGTGGAACTTTTTTTGAAAAAAGTGCAAACTTTTCTAAAACCCTAAGGTACTATTGTCATGAAATACTCAATGTTTTGTTTTCTAATACTTTGACTATATCTATTAACATTTCATGAAAATAAAAAAAATCTTGGGGTATGAAGAAAATAGATATCACTCTCTTTTCTATTGCGTTATTGATTTTCAATTTGCCTCTTCTGACATTTTATCATCACTTTATCTATATGCTTTTCTTAAACATCTGTTCCAAAGAGCTCTTACACTTAGGCCTAGTCCCACGAAAGTGTGCTCAAGTACCAAGTCCTTAGTTACGAGAGGAGGCCTAACTTTAGAAGTTGCAGGGTTAAGGAAAGGAAATTACTTCAAAATGTAGCGGTAGTCTAATCAATTACTTGAAAATAAACAAAAAAAATTAGCAATTATTATATACCGCCATGGTATTACATGCTTAAGTCACTGTGTTGAATTTCTACAGGTTACCTAAAATGTAGGGTGAGGCTCAGAGGTATTTATAACTCACAATTAAAGATGGATTGAAGTTCTTATGGCACTATGCTGCCTCTCATAAAGACCATGCTGCCAAATATCCTGAATAGATGAGAAAAAGTTTCATTTTTTAATGTGATGGCTCATGATTTTCTATCAGTGAAAGCTTTGCTGCTTAGACGTGGGCTGTGTCATTCACACTGTCACCATTGTCACCGTTCTCATCATTGCTGTCATCATTACATCCAATGCGTCACATCAAGTGTCTTTGTCAAGCACTCTACGAAGTATTTTTCTCTGCTTTATATCACTTAACTCCTACTGACAACCTTCATTCTAACAATCATAATGAGATGCATATTTTTACATGTTTTACAAATGAGAATTCTAGGCCTGGAGAGTTTCAATAGCTTATACATGATGACACAGAAATTTGAACTCACATTTCCCTGACATTGAATTCTGAACTTGTAACCAATGAGCTTCAATGGGAAGTCCCCTATCTTACAGGAAAGAGTATCGTATATACTCGAGTATAAGCCGAGTTTTTCCGGCACAAAATTTGTGCCGAGTTCGGGTTTTTCGGCACAAATTTTGTGCCGAAAAAACTCGGCTTATACTCGAGTATATAGGTAACTTTTTTGACTTGTGTTTTCTCCAATAAGATAGGTAATTTTTTTCACCCTTCCCATTTTACAATGTGTCTTTTTTTCTCTTATATATTAGTGATCTTTTGTCTTTTTGTACCTTCTTTTCTTTGAAAGCTCTCTTAAATACATTTGGAATTAGTTGGAATATTAATAAATGTACAACGTAGAGCTAAAATATGTTGTAGGAATTATAAATTAATTCCCGTTGGAAGGGAATGGTCATCTCAGAAAAATAGAATATGTGTGAATCAGTTTCACAGGTTTACTGCTGAGTTGAATTCCAATAAACTTAAATCCATATGTAAGTAGAGAGAAAATACTCCTTGTAAAATTTGAATTTTAGAGTTGGAAATAGTCTGATAAAATATTGTATTTCTTTGTTAAGGAAAACAATATTTTAATTTGAAATATGAGTTCAAAAGAAAGACACATTACTGATTTGAAAAATAATTTTCTGAAACCTCAGACAAAATGGGTAAAAAGAAAAGGAGTTTGTGAACTTAAGGAAGAAGCATGTCTCTTTTACTGTAAGCAGTCTGTAAAATCATAAACAATCCTAATTGTACGAACTTCATACAGAATTCTGCGGTGACACAAATACATTTGAAAATCCACAGTTCATATAATTCTATTGTTGAATGACGTTTCCCAGAAAATTATTTTTTCCCTTTCACTGCAGAGACGGAGACACTGAATTTAGGGTAAACCATGCACAAGGTCGCACAGTGCTAAAACTGACTAGAAGAACCTAGCCAATCTGTCTCCTGTGTTTTCAAAGTCCCGGTGATCAGTTCAGTTGACACAATGGCAGACGTATCTTTATTTACGCTATTACTCCATTGTCTTATTTCATGGCTCTATATCCAGACCCACCATCAGATTTGCTAATTTTGGAGCAAGAAGAAAACAGGAAACATTTGTCTTGGAAACTACTACAAGGAGGCTTTGGAAAATTTCAGGTAAGGGGCAAAACTGCTCTCATGACATCTTGGTGTTTACAGAGGTCTTTATTTTACCCCCTTTTGTCCTTCTTTTTACATTAATGGTTTTAGACGTTATTGTACCATTCCTTTAATATAAGATTTTCCCCCAACTAATTTTTAAATTTACTTCTTTGAAAGCATAGAGTTGTCACGGGAGGTGTTCAATTATGTGGAAGAGCTGATCCTTGACTTTCAAGGAGTTTAGGTTTCAGTGGGGTAAACATGTGCATGAAGGGTTGGAAAAAAGTGAATGAAGGTGTGGTGGTTCTGGAGAAAAATGCATCTGTGGCAGCACAAAAATCCCAGAAGTGAAAGCAGGGGGGCGAAAACCAGTCAGGGTGGCGTGCCGAGGCTCCTTTGCTGTCTCCTCCTGGAGGTTTAGTTGAGTGGATGGAGACTTTTAGCCTAGGTAGCAGGAGAGGACGATGCTCAGAGGGCCCATCTTCCAACTGTGTCTGTCATAAGGTGAATATGCACATTTTCATTGCTTTTTGTTGTTAATAACACACCTGACATCACGTGAGGTCAGATTGTGCCCACCCTATGTCTTTTTTACTTTTTTTTATTTTTTATTTTATTTTATTTTTTATCATTTATACTTGCTACTGTTTATTTTCATAAAGATACAAACTAAAATGATTACTCTATAATTGCTTACATATATCTAATAAATCTGTATGTAATAAAAACATATGTCTGTAATTAATAAAAACATACGTCTGTAACCTATGTCTTATGCTTTTCAAAATAAGGTGCTTCTAGTTCAGCATGATTGGTTCCTATTCTATGGGGGCAAACATATCCTGTGGTAGGAGATGGTAACTTTAGTTGCAAATGATTGAAAACAACGTGAAATTGTCTAAATAATAAAGAAAAATATATATTAATACAAGAGTGCTTCATGGACACCAAGAGGAAGGATACAGCTGGATGTTGGGAAGAAATAAAATCCAACTGGTTCTTTTTAAGGCCACTGAGAACCCAGGCATAATATTCTTTTGGTCTTTTATTTTTCTGAAGACCAGCTTGTCCTGCTAAGCAATGCATGTGGCAAGTAGAAGAATGCCACATAAAATTTCTGAGCACAAATAGTTAACAGCCACGGAGAACATCACTTTCTCCCTGGATTCCCAAAGAAGAGAATGATTATTCCAGGTTGCAATGACATCCAATCTAGATCCATTCAAACATAAATACATGGAAACCGTCTTCAAAAAATAAATTCTCTAGTCACCGAGTATTGTCAGCTCCTTACTAGATATTACACTTGGCTTCTCAGGGTTCCCCGAAGAGCAAACGAACGGAAAGTTCTTTACCAACGTTAAATAGTAAAATAAGGGTGTCTGGGTGTCACGTAAGATAATTAAGTCTATGCCAAAAACGATCATAAGGATAGGCATATCTTAAATTTTCCCAAGATTAACATATATTAACTTCAACAAATTTTGCTTTCTTTTTTAGAAGAAAGAATTAAGTGATATACTTACAATATTCTGGTAATTAAATTTTACAAAGTGGAAATTCTTGTTTTGTTCAACTTTCTTGGAGTTCAAAAGATAAGAAACTTTTATTAGTATGGAAAAACTGTGAAATTCATTTAAACACTAAATTTTTGTTCTAGTTAGTAATTCTCCAAAACTATCAGATTGTTGGCTTTCTTTTTGTGAACACTGGGAATACAAAGAGATTGATAGCCTTTAAAAGAATCTCAGCACTGTAATGGCACTGAAGTTATAGTCTATTCCAAGCATGAAAATAAACATTGGCTTGCATATTTAAGACCTAAAAGAATTCAGTATGGATTTAAAGAAATCAAGTATTAACATAGAATATTAATAGAATATTAAGTTCAATCAAGTATTAACATAGAATATTAAGTTCACTGTTCTCTTTCTTAGGTCTTTCAGCTGGTTTTTATGAACTCTGATTATATTTTTGTTATAGATAGATCAGCACTGTCCAGCAGAAATGCAGAATAAAATAAGTAACGAATGAGAGGCATACGTGTAATTTTTACGTTTTCTAGTAGAAACATTAGAAAAGTTAAATTTGTTTTAGCAATTTTATGTACCCCAATATATTCAAAATATTAACATGTAACCAATATAAAAATTATTAATGAGATTTTTACATTATTTTTTCATACTAATTCTGCAAAGTCTGGGATCTGTTTTATACTTAGAATATACCTCATTCAGACTAAACACACATGAAATATTTATACTTAGAATGTACCTCATTCAGACTAAACACACATGAAATATTTCATAGATGCGTGTGGCAAGCTGCCATCGTATTAGACAGCACAGAGAGGACTATTGTCATCTGGATTTCATGATAAATTGGAAGAATTACAAAATTTGGCCCAGCGATGTCCACCTCAAATCCATTTTCCATGAAGCCTCTCTGAGCACATCAGCAGGGAATAGCATTTTCTTGCACAGGGCTTCTATGAAGCATCCCTTTAACTTTTTCTCTGTTACTTTACATATGATTATCTTTTACTGTTATTATTGATGTACAAGTGTTAACATCCTTATAAAATTTCCTTGAGGAGCCTGTTATTTCTCCTGAGGGGCAGAGTTCCAAAGTTACTGTGTCCTGAATAAAACACCCTTCTTTCTTCTTGGGCACAGTTTCTTCCTTCTGGACCTCCTGTGCTGATATTCTAATGCTATGCATCTTTGATTTAAATGTGTATGTTCAGCTTATCTGTAATTTTACAAGGTGTGGTAGGCAGTATGGTGTCACGGAAGTATCATGACCCTGGAATTACTTGATTTCAAGTCTGACTTTACTCCTGACAGTGAGACCTTGGGCAAGTTTTTAATCCTTTTTTGTTCTGTTTCTTCATCTGTCAAATGAAGATCTTTGTTATTATTCTATAGAATTGTTACAGGAATTGAGTGTGATAATCTGTTTGGCAAATTCTCCAACATGTAAATTCTATGAGGACAGATGTTTTGTCTTCTTCAGTAACTTTTGTGCTATTCCTGAGATAATGTTTCGGTGAATGAATGATGATCAATTTTCCTTTTTTTTTTTTCGTTTTCGTGTTTCGCATTGTATAATTAAGAAGCTTCATTTTCTTCTGATTTCTTCCTTACCATCTCCTTTGCCACACATCAATCAGAGAGCTCTTTCTTAAAAATAAAGCAAAACATGCCATTCTTGTACTTAAAATTCCTCATCGTGGCTTACAAGGTCTTACCTGTCCCTTGAGGTCCCACCTCTGCTCCTCCCGAGTCCCTTCCATCTCGGGAAAGGAAACTGTTCCTAGTAACTTGCTCAGCTGCCTCAGCTCTTCCCCTTCTCTCAGTCCTCAATCTATTGTCTATTCAGCCATTCTGCCTTTAAAACAGATTCTGAATGTGTTCACTTTTCTCCATCTCCCCAGCACCCCTCAGATCCTAGTCACTATCCTTTCTCACCAAGACTAACGATCTAGACGATGGATGATTATATTTCTCTTCCTAACTGTTTTGTTTCCTTTCTTGATTTCTTTTTTTTTTTTTTAATTTCAAGTTAATATAAAGTACATATGGTTAGGTTACATGGTTTGCATTTGTTAGGTAAAGTCCAAGTTGTAGTTCAACCCCTCACGTGGGAGGTGTGCCATGTACCTCTACATTGTACCTTATGGGGGGAGCTTACCAAACCTTATCCCCCACCCTCCTTCTTAAATTTAATTGTTTTTTGTCAGGTGGGCCTGTAGCTGTTCATCTATTATTTTTGTATTGGTATTGAGTACATTGGATGCTTGCTTTTCCATTCTTGTGACACTTTACTTAGGAGGATGTTCTCCAAATCCTTCTAGGTAAATACAAAAGATGGGAAGTCTCCTCCTTTGGCTGAATAATATTCCAGGGTGTATACGTACCACCGCTTATTAATCCATTCATAGGGTGATGGGCACTTGAGTTGTTTACACATAGTGGTGATTGTGAATGGAGCTATGACAAACATTCTAATGCAAATGTCTTTGTGGTAAGATGACATTTTTTCTTTTGGATAGATGCCTAGTAATAGGAATGTAGGATCAAATGGAAGGTCTTTTAGCCCTTTTAAGGTTCTGCATATTTCTTTTCATAAAGGCTGTACTAGTTTGCAATCTCCCCAACAATCTCTGCACCCACATCAGCATCTGCAGCTTTGAGACTTTGTGATGTGGTCTGTGCTCACTGGGGTTAGGTGGTCTCTCAGGGTGGTTTTGATTTGCATTGCTCCGATGATTAGGGACAATGAGCATTTTTTCATGTGTACATCTGCCATTCGTTCGTCTTCTTGGGAGAAGGTACTTGGATTAGGCATTCAAATGCCTGATTGATTTCTTTACAATTTACATAACATTATTTTAACATCTTCCAGTAGATTTTCATTGCTCTTATAAAATCCCTATTTTCCCTGGTCTCCAGGACCTCATGTGACCATGCCTTTACCTAAGTATCCTGTCCAGTCAGTTACTGTGCTGCAGCCATATTTGTCTCTCTTTCTGTGCCTCAAACCTGCTAAACCCATCCCCACTACAGGGTTTTAATGCTTGATTTTCCCTTTACAGAGCCATCTTGCCTGTAGGTGTTTTTTTTTGTTTGTTTGTTTCATTTTTTAATTTCCCCCTTTTGCGTTAGCTTTTTTTAATCATTGAGTTCTCAGCTCAAATATCATCTCATATCCTTCCTTGATTACTAAATCTAAATAAAACCCTCTCTAACAGTCACTCTGTCATTTAGCTGAATTATCTCATTCATTTCTATGCTTGCTGCCACCACTGGAATGTAACTTCCCTACAATCAGAAGCCTTTTCTGTTTGGTTTACCACACTATCCCTATTGTGTAATATAATGCTTGCCCTTTAATAGACACTAAATAAATATTTGATGAATAAATACAACTTTACATTCTCAGTGTTTCCACATACACTTGGGGATAATTATGGAGAGAAAATATCAATTCTAAATACAGTTATCAAGAAAGGGTGGAACGTAACATGACCTTTTAGTAACAAGTAGAATTCAAACTCATGGAAATGAGGAGAGGATATTTTACACTGGCAAGGTCACAGAGTCAGGAATGACTATTCTATTTTTCATTTGTAAATGTCATTCAATGATAGGGCATCCTGAATAATAAATCATTCATGAAAACCTCCATCCTTTCTACGATTTCATTCATTCCTATGTTCAGTGTAGCTATTCCGTAGTGAAAAGTCTCAGCATTTGTAATAGTCATTGTAAAATATCTACCTTTCTTACTTTTATCTGTCTGTCCTTTTTCATGGCAAATAACAAATGATCTTCCATGAGGGTTAAGAGAGGCTGTACAATTATTTGTTGTTGGATGGATAACCATACAATGACTTTTTATTATATCTATATGAACACATTTCTTTTAGAGGCTATTATTAAGTGAAGCTAATTTTAAGGAAGTGTATTAACATTCAGGATTATGATTATTGACCACATTATATCAGTAATGGATACCTGAGTCTTTCTCAACCAGTGAGATTGTTTGTTAAATTTTAATGAATTAGGCAACAGTATCCTGGTTGCTTAGTGAAGTGCACTTGTATAATTGGGATCATTTCTCTGATCATTTAAAATTAATCATCCCAGGTCTCCAAATTATGCTTTGAAAGTGGAAATAAAACACAAATTATGTTTCTATGAGACATATGCACACTCTACATACTTTTGGAAGGGATAATCCCGTGTGTTTTGAATTGCATTTAAGAAAATTAGTTACGTAATTTTATATTAGATCACCACAATTTCTTTTCCTTCCACTCTTTATTCATATGACTATGCCAGCACTTCGCACTCCATTAAGGTTGTATTCTTCTACTATTCATGGTGTTTTCTCCTGCCATCCTTTTCCACAGCTGAATTCTCAGCATTCTGTTCCTTCCTCTTATCTGTTCATATGACGCACGAGCAAGGTTGTTTTCAGTGGCACCTTATGAATCAATAAGCAGTGATCTGCTTCTAGATCCTCTGATTACCTCCCTTGGGTAACAAAGCACATTTCCCATGAGATAGGGACAAATATGTGTGTGTGGGAAGCTTGTTCGACTTCCACTCCATACTGTTGTTTTTTAAACCCTAATAAAGTTTAAATAATTTCTAAAATTGATGCAATTCCTTTTATTTAGGCATAATCTTACTGTTCCATAAACATGAAATATGAAGTGAAGGAGAAGAAAAGTTTTTATAAGTCGCCTTTAATGGATTTAAAATCTCCAGGGTATTGGAACTATCAGATTACTTCACTGAAAATTTCTGAAGGCAATGCCCCTTCTCAATGCTTTAATGATCAACCTGACCTGGGTTACGATTTTATTATTGTATTTTATTATCATTTATTATTCATTTGTTTATCTAACAAAACATTCGGAATGGCTTTTCTATTGTAGGTGTGTGCTACTGCAGTTTTCTCTCTTGTTAACTTTTACTACTCTGCTGATTGGCACTGACTGGCTTTCGGGGACATCTGTTTAACGGTTCTCCAAATACCAGCTTTCCCCCCAGGCACACATGGATAAGAGTTCTCTGGAGCTCTCTGGGGCTCTCTGGGGCTTCTTTTCAATTGTCCACATCCTTGACATGACAGACCCAGCTTGAGCGGCTCAACCTTTTCAATTCCTCCCAGCTCTTTTTGTTCTGACACTGTATTTCAGTGCTTTTTGTTTCCAGAGTCTCCTTCCACAGAGGCCAGCCTTCTTGGGTAAAGTACTGGCAAGATGATTCAAGCCTGACAACTCTGTGTTTCTACTTGACCCAGGGGAGACTCTGGCATTTTTGTCTGGGCAAAAGTAGTTTCGTGAATTATGTGCAGTGGTGCAATCTCAGCTCACTGAAGTCTTGAACTCCTGGGCACAAGCAATTCTTCTACCTCAGCCTGCTGAGTAGCTAAAACTTTTGGTTCTAGCCAATTAGCCACCACTCCTGACTAATTTAAAAATTTATTTTATGAGTGGGGTCTCACTATGTTGCCCAGGTTGGTCTTGAACTCCTGATTCAAGTGATTTTCCTGCCTTGGGCTCCCTAAGAGCTGGGTGTGAGCCACTGTGCCCAGCTTGTTTCTGTTTTTACTCTCCTTTTCTAGTGCTCAACAGGCATTAGGGCAAGATTAGGAAGTCTGCTGCCTAAGGACAGGCCCTCTCCCATTCACCCTGTTTATAGTAATGATTCCCATGGGACGGAGTGTGGGCAGAAGCAGGCTATTGTTCATCCCTTGAACCGCCAGGGAAAAGCCATGATGTTCTACCCTAGGCCAGAACCTTGGGACTCCATCGCTTCTTGCTTTTATCTCCTTTAGTGTTCTGTTTACACGTAGTTGGGAGAGTATGTAGTAGGTCCCTAGGGTTAACAACCTCCAAAATGCGATTTTATATAACATTGCAGGATAAGTCTTACTTATGATATAGTATATCTATTATACACATATACACGTAAAAAACAGTGCGTGCACACATATAGATGCATGAAATGTGTCATAAAATAGTTTGAGACTACTGGTCTGTTATGTAGTAGTTCATTCACCATACTTCTTATCATTAGAACTTCACTAAGTTATTCAGTCTCAACTAGCCCCATTTGCTCCTTGGTGAAGACGGGGAAAGATCACAACCCTAACCTTGAGGTAGTAATCTCTGTAAATATGGCTAATAACAGTGTTGGCGCTAAGTTAATCCTTTCTAAATTACATAAAGAATAAATTTATCTCTTTCTTCCTCTAGATATCCTATTGTATGGCATCTAGAAAGAAAAAACTATTTAAAGTAATTGTTGATGGCAACAAAACCAAAATGAAAAGTTTGACAACAGGCGTGAACTATGTGTTTCAAATGAAAACAGTTAGAGGCAAAGATTGCAGTGTGTCTGTGAAGAAAAAAGTGATTACAAGTAAGGAAATATCATAAAAAAAGTCTTTGTTTTATAGTTTGATAACACTTGAGAGTATTTAGGCTCAGCACAATGTGGGTATTTAAAAGCATAAAGCCTGATAATTAAGGAATAAATGGTGATAACAATATCGATAAAAGAACTAAAAGAAGTGAACGTCTAAGAAAGTATTCGTGTATCTGCATATGTTGGAAACTGGAGTTTTAGAAATAATCTGAAACCCAATGTATACATATATATGTGCATGTTCATATGGTATGTATCACATACATGGAATATATAGTTTCTGTCTACATTTTCCTGAAGTTTTTGAATTCATGGTAAATTGGTTTCATAATATTTGGGGTTGGAGTAATGTAAGAGTATTAGGTATCTACAGACTTGGTGAAAGTCTGTGAGAACGCCTCCCTGTGGAGACTACATGGTAATGCAAGTAGCAGTATTAGTTTCATTGATGAGTGAATTAAAGATGCAGCAATTTAGGAATGCTGACAATGTTGATGGAACCAGAGGATTACATTTTAAAGTGCCGTTTCTCCTAGCCCTTGCTCCATTCCTTACTCTCCTTCAGATGCATTATCTGTTCATCTTACTGAGCGGTACATAACACAACCATAATTCTATCATTGAATGGCATTTAGGACTACAGACACTTGGAAATCACAAACCTCAAGAAATGACTTTGTTAAGAGTGATCTATCATTCATTAAGGGAAAATATTGGGGGACTAAAAAAGGATATTGTTGTGCTGCTTAAATTAAAACCCGTAAGTAACGACCTATCCCTCTATTTGCAGAGCTCAACATGTAGGATGGTAGACATGAGTAAATTCAAGGATTATTACATAGATGTTTAAATTTTATTATTGATGTTTGCTTTATTTTATATGCATGTGAAATTTCTGCTCGTGTATAATTTTCCTTTTCAATAGAACCATCTAGGATTTCTGCCTTAACCTTAGAAGCCATGAATACTTCTGCAAATTTAATGTGGAATCAAACAGGGACCAACTTCACTCATTACAAGATTTATATATCAAACAAAACATTTGAAAAAGAATATCTTATTTGGGGAATGATGACTGAGCACACAGTTACAAATCTTTCTCTTGGTGGAATTACAGTACCTAGAATAAAAGGCAATGTTCAAGGATCTGACACATATATCAGGGTTGTTGTAGGTATGCAAATTCTTTTCAATATTTTAAATATTCACAATTACATTGCATATTGTATTATTTAAGATAACATTTCAATAATGGTTTTAGAAATTTGAAAACTTACACTCTCCAAGACTATTTCAGAGGGTGCAAATGCTTATTTTTGGGATAAAAATATTCTGAGGAGTTTTGGGATAATCTGTGAAACGGAAATTGGAAAAAATGTTATCTGACACATGGTGCTCAATAAATGTCATTTTAGTTTCTTAATATTATATTTGCTGCTGTTACAAATTATCACAAGACAGTGGCTTAAGCTAACTCAAATTTATTGTCACGTTGTTCTGTAATTCTTAAGTCCATCATAGTTTTCTCTGGTTGAATCAAGGTATTGGCAGGGCTGTGTTCCTTTCTGCCAGTCTGGGAGAGAATCTGTTTCCTTGCTCATAAAAGTCCTTTGCAGATTTATTTCCTTGTGTTGTAGAACTGAGGTCATGATTCCCATGTTGGCCATTGGCAGTTGTTTCTGGCTTCTGGATGGTGCCTTATTCCTGGACCTGTAATACTCTTTCCACATCTTCAAAGTCACTCATGCTTCAAATCTCCTCTGCCTTTTTCCCTTTTATTGGATTCCTCCGCCTGCCTTTCCCCATCTTATTGGATTCCTCTGCCTGCCTTTTCTAAGGGCCTGTATGATTAGATTGGTCTATCTGGATAATTCATGTTGATCTCTCTGTTTTATGGTTTATGTTCTTAATTCCACCTGCAAAGTCGTTTTCACCACGTAACATTCACAGGTTCCAGGTTTTAACCTGTGGGATTCCTTGGATGCCCATTATTCTGTCTACCATATACACTATTATTCTTATAAATGTGAAGTATGTGATAAGACAAAATAGGGAATGAGTTTAGACTTCAGGATTTGATGCTTTTACCTAAGTATTATTGTCAAGTTACCTCATTCTTTGGGCATCAAGTTTGTGAGAAATTTGAATTAGATGACCTCTGATTTCCTATTGTTTCTCTTTTTCTTTCTTTCTTTTCTTTCTTTTTTTTTTTTAATTGAGACAGAGTCTCACTCTTTCACACTGGTAGATTGCCATGGCATTGTAGCTCACAGCAACCTCAACTCTTGGCCTTTGCTACCTCTTGCCTCAGCATCCTGAATAGTTGGGACTACAGGCACCTGCCACAATGTCTGGCTAAGTTTGTTTTCTATTGTTAGTAAAGACAGGGTCACTCTTGCTCAGACTGGTCTTGAACTTCTGAATTCACCTCGGCCTCCTAATGTGCTAGCATTACAGGCCTGAGAAACTGTGTCTGCCCTGTATTTAACATTTTGGTCTCCCTTTGTACATATCTTATAAAGAGCCAGGATTTTCCAAAGAGCTCCCTATGTACCCATGTTGTTGCATTTTGAATTCCTCTTTCTCAAAGTTTAAGGTACCACGGTGTGTAAAAGGATTTGTTGTGGAGGTCTTCCCACCTCTACGTGTGACCAGGTGTGTTGTGGAGGTCTTCCCACTTCTGTGTGTGTCAGGGTTTGTTGTGGCAGTCAAAGAATGTGTAACAGGGTTTGTTGTGGCAGTCTTCCCACCTCCATGTGTGACCATGTTTGTTGTGGAGGTCTTCTCACCTCCATGTGTGACAGGGTTTGTTGTGGAGGTCTTCCCACCTCCATGTGTGACCAGGTTTGTTGTGGAGGTCTTACCACCTCCATGTGTGGCAGGGTTTGTTATGGAGGTCTTCCCACCTCCATGTGTGACCAGGTTTGTTGCGGAGGTCTTCCCACCTCCGTGTGTGACAGGGTTTGTTGTGGAGGTCTTCCCACCTCTGTGTGTGACAGGGTTTGTTGGGGAGGTCTTCCCACCTCCGTGTGTGACCAGGTTTGTTGTGGAGGTCTTCCGACCTCTGTGTGTGACAGGGTTTGTTATGGAGGTCTTCCCACCTCCATGTGTGACCAGGTTTGTTGTGGAGGTCTTCCCACCTCCGTGTGTGACAGGGTTTCTTGTGGAGGTCTTCCCACCTCCATGTGTGACAGGGTTTGTTGTGGAGGTCTTCCCACCTCCGTGTGTGACAGGGTTTGTTGTGGAGATCTTCCCACCTCCGTGTGTGACAGGGTTTGTTATGGAGGTCTTCCCACCTGCGTGTGTGACCGGATTTATTGTAGTTTTTGGTTGGGGCTAGGTTTGAGTCCGCCTCCTCCAGTATATGGGGCCAGCACCCTACTCCTTTTAGCCACAGGCACCTCCCTGTCTCAATAATTTTTATAGGGATTATGTATAAAATGCTTTTGATATCTTGTTTTAAATAAAATATATTATCAAAATTCATTTTAAATACTTAGTTTTTAAATGTGGCTACTACAAAATTTAAACTTATACATGGTGGACATAAAATTTATGTTCAATTTACTATGTTAGACTATTTTAAATTGCACACCAACTTTGTGTCCACCTATATGTGTTGCTCATGTTACAGATTTATTGGGCAGTGGTGCTTTAGAGAATCAGAAGATATATTAGCATTTTTAAGGCTTTAAAATATCGCACAACCAAGAAAAACTGCTTAACTTAAAAAGGACTTATTTAACAAAGTAGTTTGGTCACAGAACATCTATTAATCTCTAACAATAAAGGGTACTCAGAGTTAATTTTTAGGAAATTACAGTCTAGAATAAACATCTACTAAGAGTAGCATTTGCTAGCCTTAATTAAATTAAATCTATTTTTCTTAAAACTTCAAACATTTATACTTCATTATGTGATTTTTGTTGGTTAATATTAAATGGAGAGCAGTGCTTTTGCTCTATATTTTTCTACCTTCTGAAAGGTTAAATTCCTTGATGAGCAAATCATATATTTATTATACAGTGTACTGTCAGTTAATTGAATCTTCTAGCTCATAACCAGCCATATTATTCCATAATGATTGAGCATTGCTCCCTCTCTACCTTTTTCTGAAGGCAAGCCTCCCTCTGCCTTGCCCAGACTACCACAATTTCCTATTTAATTAGCTTCCCTACTGACATTTTTAGCTCTCTCCAATTTACATACATATTTCAGAGTGATATTTCTATACAAAAAACAAGTCAGATTGCTTTCTTGCTTAAAATTCTTCAATGGCTTCCTGCTGCATTTAGAAAAAAAAAAAAATCTGAAATCTCTAGTATGGCCTATATGATCATCAGACTGTTTCTCTTTCTTACTTGATATAAGAAACTACGTTGGCTTTCCTCTGTTCCTCAAGACTCTTCATTTTCAAGACTTCCATCCGCCTTGTTATTTGGACAGGTCTTTACCCAACTCTTGTGATGATTCCAGGCCTCTCCTCTTGATCAGACTGGCAAATTTCCAGACCATTGTATTCTTCCTTCTCTTGGTGAGACACATTTCTTTCCTAGCCAAGAGTTGCTCAGGGTGTAATCTGAATTCACAGTCTAGGAAACCTTATCCCATGTCACCACCATCCACCCAGTAAGTTCTTCACATCTTACATCTCCCTTCCTAATGCCTTAATTCTGTTCTTTGTGAGTTTCTTGCCTAAGACTTCATAGACATAAATTATTTTCCAGGATCTCTGAAGAAATAGTGTTAGCCCTCACATCAAATCAGTAAATCAAGCTTAGAAGAAAGAATCTCTGCATGCAGAATAGTCTAGGAAAAGTATCAGCAGTTATGCACAATAAAGGAATTCTACTCATGACAACCTTGGTATTTCTGTAAACTTTTGCTTGGGGTTTGTAATATTCCTGAAGAGTTATTAGAAAACGGCAGGGGTCAAGGTGTGGAAAGGTTGGGGTTGATGCCAAGAAAATGGTTGCACCTTTGAGAATTTGCAGATAATTAATTGATTCATACCAAGTTCAGGTACTGGGGAGGAAGTTCTACTATTACATTTAGAGGAACCCTTCAAAAGAGACAAACAAAAGGGATTTCAGAAATATTTATCCTCCCTGATATCAAAATATTGACCTACTATGATAAGATTTCTATTTTATGCAATGTGCCCTGTTTTGTTGGAAAATGTACATTTTATTTTTTTATTCTATCCATTGTCAAATCATATCTGACTGAAGTGTTAACATGATAAATAGAGTTCAATGATTAATTCTGACTCCTTTCTTTTGGAAATGGTGTTAGTTGAGTCTGTATCAGGTTTTTTTTACACGCTTGGCTTGGTAACCTCTCTTCCTCCCCTATATTGTGTGGAATTTGCTCTAAAGATAAGGCAGATTGCAAGCCTGGCTCATTGGCAGCCAATCAGAAGAACTTTATGTGAAAACTTCTTTCAAGAAGGTACAGTCAGCATAAACAAAGTTTTGGAAAAAGTGGAAACAAAGGTCAAAAAATATGCCTGAAATTGCTAGGAACAATTGGTGCTTTAATACTATCTTATTTTATTTCCAATATAAACAATCTATCTTTTCTTTTAGAGAAACATCCAATCAAAGATTTATCAGAAATTCTCATTGCTTAAAAATTTGGTAAAAAGTTTTGGTAGATATTTTTTTCACTGTCTACTCTGTGGTAAATATCTAAGTAATTATATAAATAGTTTATACTTACTTTATTTTAACATGATCAATTTTTCAATTAGAACACAAGTTTTCAAAAACAATCTCACCAACAAACTAATTATCATACATAAGGAATATACCAGAAACAAATACATACACTAGCATGTAATATTTTTATAATTATACTTAAAAAATATAGATATACTGATGTATGACCTTTGGTTATTCTGCATGCTTAACCTCCAAGTATAATCATTTGTTGCTGATTTGAGACCATTTGAAGGACTCCAGGCTTTCTAGCAAAATGATTATTTTGAAATGTGGCCCTTAAAATATTGACTTTTATTTTTTCCTTTGAAACTTCATGAGAATAACTTATTTCAATCTCTATTTTTCAATATTCAACCAGAGAAACAGAAAGCCTACAATATTTCTGCACATTCCTCTTCTCTGCACTGGAGCCTGTTCTCTGGCCATGTGGAAAGACGTTGCAGGGATCTTGTTCCTGAGAGTGGCTTTGTTACTATCAAAGATCTTGGAGGTGGAGAATATCAGGTATAGTTTTCACTACCGTCTTGCTGAGCCTCCTTGTATTTATATTTGATGTTAATAAGAAAGTTCTTTATGAAACTCATCCACCACGCAAAGTTATTCCTTGGAGGGTTTTTAAAGCCTAAGATGAAGACAGAATCATTAATGTCAAACTGATGAGTTTAGGCTTCAGCATCAGTGGACTGTTACCTTAGCAACGTCTATGCTTTTTTTTTTTTTTTTTTTTTTTAAGTTTACCCTGAACCTACAGCCATCCATCCAAGGGTTCATGAATAGTTTAACAAAGAAAGGGCAGAGCTATTGAGTAATCCAGGCTCATTAATTGTGTACTTGCCAGGAGGATCTGTCTTTAAATCATTAATGCAAGCAACATTTCTCTCTAGAGCCATCAATGTGATTCTACTGCCTGAAAAATGTAATAATGATGGATTTTCTTATTGTTTTTCTTTTATTTTTCGTTGGAACTTCAGAGACACAGGTATTTCATCTATACTCTTTAAAAGTAAGGGATAATCAATGCGCTGTAGATTTCTTAAGATTCAAATAGTTATTACTTGTGACAAGGAAATAGGATAAATAGAAATACTGATTTAGGCTTTGATAGTGCAGTAGGTTTTGTAAATTTTTACTTGTTTCATAAGTTGTCTGGTCAATAGTTACATGATATAACAAAGTTATAATTTACAATACTATGGAAACTTTGTGATATTTTAAACAGTGCACAGTTATCTATCAAAGTGTAAATTTTGTTTGTTGTTAGTAATACTTTAATTCTTTTAATATAATCATTTGTTTTGGTGTTCTAGGTTGATGTTTCCAATGCTGTTCCTGGCACTGGGTATGAAGTAACTATCTCTTCAATTTCTGCTACAACATACAGCTCACCTGTCAGTAGAACAGCCACTACGAATGTAACAAGTGAGCATTTAGGTTTTAAATTACTTTTTAAATAAGGTATTTGGATGGAATTTAAATAAGGTAATTGGATGGAAATAGTTATATTGGCAATCATGTACATTATATGCATGAAAACAGCGTAGAATTAAAACAAAATGGAAACTTACAAAAGTGATCTGCTTACAACTTGAGTTCTACTGTTTTTTCTTAGCTTCTTTTATTTTCAAAGTGAAAGATAATTACACTATACTTGTTTTTCAAATGGATCAAAGAGACTTTTAACGATAATGTTTAATACAGAACTATGAAAATAAATTCACTGCATTTACTTAGGAAGGATTATTCAGCTTGGAAGATGGTTTCTTATTTTCTTAGTTTTTGTGTGTAAACATGCATTAAGTTTCTTTTAAAAATGACTTGGCATCAAAAGTATATTTGGCATGTAGCATTCAGTACCATTTTCATATTTTGCATTCTTATAAAAGAATGTTTTTGGTATTCTCTAAGTACTTAATCTTTTTAATTTTTTTTGGTAGCAGAGCTCTGGGGAGTATAAACTCCTTAGTTTGGGGGAACTTCAGGAGTTTATATTTGTAAATACCTTTTTTACGTGTTTTTGTGAAACTATAAACAACTGTTTAACAAAATGATTTTTTTTTTTTTTTTTTTTAAATAGAACCAGGGCCTCCAGTCTTCTTGGCAGGGGAAAGAGTCGGATCTGCTGGGATTCTTCTCTCTTGGAATACACCACCTAATCCAAATGGAAAGATTATATCCTACACTGTTAAATATAAGGAAGTTTGCCCATGGATGCAAACAGTATATACACAAGTTAGTGCAAAGCCAGACAGCCTGGAAGTTCTTCTTACTAATCTAAATCCTGGAACGACGTATGAAATTAAGGTAATTATTTTTCCCACCTGGTTAGGCCTTTTTACCTGTATACAAAATAGATGGCTAAAAAATGATGAACTGAGTCATGGTCTCATAATCACCTGGAATGTAAAACTTGGTCAAATGTTATAATCTCTTCTTCATTTCAATTTTGTGTATATTCGTATGTTGTCTATTTTAGAAAGCTTTAGTTTAATGGCCTTTTAGAAAATAAATCAGGTATAAATTAAATAATAAGGCTTCATAAGTGAATGTTCCATTTTTTGATTAAACTTAAAGTTAGCTTTGTTATTTTCTCCTAACCCTGTTGTATTTGCATTTCTGTTATTGAACTTTGGTATGATGGTATGGACATTTTTTAAAGTGTCAGTTTTGGCTAAGAATAATGATCAATTTAATTCCATTCAACAAATATTTCTTGAGGATTTACTTTGTCTTTTGTGTTTCTAAAAATTTTTAATACTTTGCAAGGTTAAATATACAAAATTCAATAACATTTTATTAGAATACTAAAGTAAGCACTTGTATAAAGAGGTCCTAAATTAGTTAAGCAACAGGAAAATGTTTCCAATTATTAAGAGATATCTATGACATTTCCAAGGGATAATAATAAATGCAGATATCTTGTGGCTTTTCTCAGAATAATATCAGTATGTTCTTTAAGCCTTGAAGATAATTAAATATAGAGAAGAAAGTCCATAAAATTTTGTATATATATAACTAAGAAGCCCTTAATAGATGATAAGCAATATTGAGAAAGAGAGATTTTGCCAGGCACTTCTTTTGGACTGGAGGTTGCTGATTTGTAGAATAAAGAGGACGATCCGAACAGCATGCACCAACACCAGGGTTGCCACAGTGCAAAAAGAAAAAAAAAAAGCCCAAACTTTCACTTGTTCCTAAGTCAAAATAAAAGATTTGTGATGGCTATTTCACAAAGACACATAGGTTAAAGAGGAGGCAACCTTATTCTGAAATCTGAAAATTTATATAATATGGATATTTTCCATAAACATGCACATATTCAGATTAGATTCTGTGTTAAAATATGGGTATAATAAATAAAGACTCAATTTTAATGTGCTGTAAGAAACTACCAACCTGGTTCTACTTAGATCTATTTTTGCAGAGTTTAAATTTTGATTCCTGTCGATTTTCTTATTTCAGGCCTATTGGGGAGGCCTGCTCTCCACTTCTTCTCAGACTTCATAAGTCATTGTTGTGACCTATGCTCTGTTCAGATAAATGTTAGCCATTGACAAATTCCACAGGGCATTTGCTATGGTCGAATTTGACATCTTCAGTCTAAGGAATACGGTGGAGGAAATCCTGTCGAGGATTTGACATGTGTCATTTAGTTAGTTCTCAGGATAATTCTATGCCACAGAAGATATTATTATTCCCATCTTAAAGACAAAATGTAACTTACACCAATTAAATAAACTGCTTAAAGTTACTAACTGGGAGCCAGTAGTGCTACAATGAAACCATGATTGTCTGATTCTAGTCATGGCGTTAGCAAAATTTTGAGAGTTTTATTCTCATTATAATGCCTCATTCTCTGTCTATTCTGTTCTATTTAACTAGATTATTCAAGTCGAAAATAATTTTTATATATTTTAAATTCTTAGTCTAAATAGTTCATTAATCCTATCTTTAAAAATAGTTTCAATGAATATTTATTTGTGTGATGAGACTGTGAATTTTAACATTAGATGCCATCTAATTGGTCTCTGGCATCCATTACAGAAATAATGACAGTGATTATTATAGTATACAGTGGATTAACTGATTGAGCTTTGGAAATAAACACAACTACAGCTGAATTCTTGTTGTACCATTTATTCCTGTGTGACCCTGGTCACAGTTTTTGACCTTTCTCAACCAGTTTTCTCATCTATAAAATATTAACAATAATACCTTATATTTTGATTAGATGACTAGGTCTAGATTTGCCTTCTTCAGAGAAGCATCTTTCTCATTTACCTTATGAACAAGTCAAAGTTTTATTATTTCAGATTATGTTTAATGAGGAAGTAAAATGTTTGAATATATATATATATATATATATATATATATATATATATAATTTTCTTTTTTTTTTTTTATCTATTCCAGGTTGCTGCTGAAAACAGTGCTGGCACGGGAGTGTTTAGTGACCCATTTCTTTTCCAAACTGCAGAAAGCGGTAATTTTTCTAAGTCATTTATTTTAAAGTAATTTTCTCATGAATTTTTGTGATTAAAATAAATAAGGATATAAACAAAATCTGATACTAAAGTACATAAAACTCTCAGCAGAATGGCCACTCGATTACTTTTTGAGTCCTTTGGGATAGTTACACTGTGTATACAATATATATTTTATATATACTGGGTGCCAAAAATATATACACATTTTAAATAATCTTGTTGGGAGTAAAATTAGTCATTCTCCAAAAGTGTATAAATTGCAGGTAAAATGGATATGTAAGACATGTCTAGGTGTGCTTGACCAGTAATGGTGCCTATAATTCAACATCCAGAAGTAATATACAGATAACATCTCTTAAAATGTCTACACATTTTTGGTACCCTCTGTATGTATATTAAAATACATAATAATATTTATTAGAGTATATACTAATGCATATTAAAATATATATTATTCTTTCTAATTACAAAAGTAGTCAGTGAATAAGAAACACATAATGAAATTATCCATTGACAATAGATAAATTTTTTACATTGTCATGTAAAAATCTCTTACCATTTTCTGGTTGGGCTACTTCTCTCCAATGAAGATGTGTCTGTGTGACTGTATATTAATAAAAAGTACTCTTGAACCATGTGTGCAAGTTTATATCCTGCATTTTCCTCTTAACATCAAGTCATAAGGATTTTGTGACATTAGACTCTTGGAAATATGGATTTTAATGATTATTGTATTATTCTATACCATGCAGTCATTACCAAACTAAGACACCCCCGCCTTCTTTTCTTCAGAGAAAAAATCTTGCTGTCGTCCTTGACATTTCTCTTTCCTATGACTCATCCAATCAATCAGCAACTCCTGCCAGCACCATCAACAAAACGTATCCTGAATCTCACCCTTGTTTTGTATCTTGCTCTCCAACATCATTCCCAATAATTGCTGTGTTTATTTTTTCCCATTACAATGCAGCTACCCTGAAGTTTCTAACTACTCCCTCATATCATTTACATTCAGCTCTCCTTTCCAGGACCTCACTTTCTCAGATAATTTATACAACTTCCATTTACAATTTGTATTTTGAGGTTCTTCTGCACCATGTGAGCCTAAACTCCAGGGATTCAGCACTGTAATACCTGTAATCACTGATTTTGTTTTATTGCAAACATTTGGTTTTATTTTGATTTTTTTCAGAGGGGATTTCTTATGTCTGTTTTATATGCTGGAGGATATTGTTAGTTTATTTCATCAGTTTTCTATATCTTACCATGATATTAATAGGCATATATATATTTTTTCATTCTGGCTTTATATTGCTCTCATATCAACTAAAATAGGACTCAGATTATTATTATCACTATAGTAGATTACCACTATAATCATCTATAGTAATAGATGATTAATTATTGGTAGCAAAGTATGATGAAAATCTGAAGAAAGTTGATTTTGAGGGTGTATGTATGAAACTCAAAATACAATCATTGCAAGCTATTTGGTGGGTATTCCTTTGATTTTAGGCACTAGAACATTTCAGAAATGTGCTTTTTGGTGCAAATAGATGGATAATTGGTTCCTTTGTTCATATCTAATAAAACTACATAATTCCAAAATATTTAAGGAAGAAATGTGTCCCAACTTGTTTGTATATTCATAAACAACTACTGATTTAAGTATTTTTCATACTTACATGAAGTGTTTCATCAATGCATATATTAGCCCAATTATCCTGAGGAAAAGCTGATTTGTCTCAACTATAGTTTTTTAATTTAAGCAAAGGTCAATTAAATATTCTTTTAAGGTCTCACATAAATAACTTTTATATGATGTGTTGTACATTTAATTTCATGTATCATGGAAATTTTAACAACCCCAAATTATGTAAATGCCATTATAATTCCTTTAACTGTTTTTTCCTCTCCAATCCTCTTTTCTCCAGCTCCAGGAAAAGTGGTGAATCTCACAGTTGAGGTCTTCAACCATTCAGCAGTAAACTTGATTTGGTATTTACCTCAGCAACCAAATGGCAAAATTACCAGCTTCAAGATTAGTGTGAAGCATGCCAGAAGCGGAATAGTAGTGAAAGATGTTTCAATCAGAGTAGAGGACATTTTGACTGGAAAACTGCCAGAATGTCATGTAAGTATCATGGAACTGTTTCTATGCCTCAAAAATTTTAGGTAAACTTACGATATCAAATTTCTAGCAGCTAGCTACTATATATCTTATCAAAGTGGTTATTACTTATTTGTTATTACTTACAGTATTGGGTTACGATATCATGTTATACACAATTGGCTTTATCCAGCTTTTGGGAATTCAAGAGTGAGATTCATCTTCACTTAGGGATCCCCAGAAGGACTTCATAAATGATTAGCATTTGTAATAGTTCATAGTGGAAGGATGAGTTGAGATCATGTAAGGACAGAATTTGAGGTAGAGGATATTTTATAAAGCTCTGAGGTGGAAAAATGTAATGTGTAACCAGAGAAAAGATAATAATTTTATGTGACAGGAAGGGAGGGTGCATGCAGATTGAAAAATCAAGGTTAAATTTGCAGAGATAGAGTTCTTTTTTTTTTTTTTTTAAGGTTTTACACAGGGATTCAAAATAATTTATAGAAATAAATATCAGCACATATATGTTCATAAAAGACTACTAATGGCAATTATGAATTCTGAGGAGATTGGTAAAAGTTGGCTTTATTATTACTGTTTTTGAAAATGGGTAGGCCATTCAGATTGTCCATAATTCTTGAACTTTTTTTTTTTTTTTTAAGAGACAGAGTCTCACTGGGTCACCCTTGGTAGAGTACCAAGGCATCAGAGCTCACAGCAACCTCCAGCTCTTGGGTGTAGGTGTTCTCTTGTGTCAGCCTCCCGAGTAGCTGGGACTATAGGCACCTACCACAATGCCCAGCTGTTTTGTTGTTGCTGTTGTTACAATTTGGTCGGGGCTGGGTTTGAACCCACCACCCTCGATATATTGGGCCAGCACCCTACTCACTAAGCCACAGGCACCTCCCACAATTCTTAAACTTATGATTAAAACATCAGTTCCAAAAATAAATGTAAAATGTTTCAAAATCTATAGAGAAAAGAATGCCTAATGCCAAAATCTCTTTCTTTAAGAGTCTATGATTAATACTTGAGGAAGAAGTAATTTATTGGCTTTACTATTAAAGGATTAAAATTTTACCTGCATATATCCCTCAGTAGACACTGATGAATAAAATTCTGTTTTTTTTAATTGTTAAATCATAGCTGTGTACATTAGTGCAATAGCCTGTACCCATTCTAAGATGCACCATAAATGTGGCCCCACCCATTACCCTCCCTTCACAAAAACCTCCCCCCTCCCTTCCCCTTTCTTGGCCCTTTCCCCATAGTCTTGTGCTATAGTTGGGTTATAGCCTTCATGTGAAAGCTATAATTTAGCTTCATAGTAGGGCTGAGTACATTGGATACTTTTTCTTCCATTCCTGAGATAC
>CAUYPK010060693.1:0-15983 GCA_963574355.1 Loris lydekkerianus | reverse complement strand
CTCATAGAACATCCAGACTTCACCCTCTAGAGTTAACTGACCAAGAGCAAAGAAGTTTTACAACCTGCTCAGCCCCTCACTGATGCCAGCTGACCACCCCTTCCCATATAACCCTAAACAATGGGGTTTGGAGTTTCTGGGTTGAGGAACACACTAAGGGGCTGGCATGGGTGGAGTTCCCAGAAACGTGCACCACATCTGCCCCATATCTTGTCCTAAGCGTTTCTTCCATTTGGCAGTTCCCAAGTTGTGTCCTTTGTAGTATACTGGTAATCTAAAGTGTTTTCCTGAGTTCTGTGAGCTGTTTTAGCAAATCATGGAACCTGAGGAGCATGTCATGGGAGCCCATGATTTATAGCCAGTTGGTCAGATGTACAGGTGGCAACTTAGAACTCATGATGGGGGTCTGAAGTGGGAGCAGACTTATGGGACTGAATGCTTAGCCTGTGAGGTCAGTGCTAACTCAGGGTAGTTAACTGTTCAGAACTGAACTGAATTGTCAGATACACAGAGGTGTCCAGAAAGGTGGAGAATTTGTTGGTAGGAGGAAAAAATCCACATGTTTGGATCTGGAGTATTGTGAATAATAGCAGTGAAAATACATATAGAAATGTGAATTTATATGAAGTAATTTAACTGACTATAAAATAATAGGTGTATATCCACTCTACTGACCGTAAAGGCTAAAACATTTTATTAGGGATTGGCCAAACATGAAATTAAGTGACTGGTTTAATGTATCTAGCTTTTCTGTAAATTTATTTACCTTTAAAAAAAAAAAAAACAAAAACAAAAACAGAAGTGACAAAGCATTCCTTCCCTTCCAGGCCCTTCCAATGCATTTCCACTGCCCTCAGAGGCCTCCATTTCCTAATGTGGAGAAAAATGCAACAGTATTTCTGACTGCCGTATTTCCTTCCTTCTGGATCATTTTATTAATTGCTAGTTTTTCTTTCTTGGTTCTTAATATTTCTCTTTCTTAAAAGTATTCTACACACAGTTGCCTTTCTGTTTTTTAATTATTTTAGTTAATTTACCTTTTTTTTTCAGAAAAGAACAAGTTAGTACCTTGTATCAAAACATCAACCTCATGGAGCCAAGACTACTTTAGCCATATGAACATTTTATAAAATATTTTATCCGTGAGATCAGACTTCAAAGCATAGAAATGGAAAACCTGGCCATTTCAGTGAAGAGGTATTGGAGTCTTTCCTTTCTCAGTGGCATATGGAGCGTGTCCTTTAACCTGCTCCCCAACAGGGGTGGCAGATTGAGTGAACTACATGATCACATTATGATGTAGGTGGTCCTCCTGAGTTAAATCAGCACAGAGGAAGTTGAGTCAGGCTGCAATTTATAGGGTCAGTCAGCAATCAGTGGGTCATTATATAAACTCTTCACAATTAATGATTCAATATAAAACAATTCAGAGATTTAGCTTATATCCAGCCACAGATCGGAAACTTCAGAAAGGCAAGCAGGATCCCATTTAAAGCCTGGATTTATAACTCACAAATGTGAGACCCTGGGAGCTGGTTAATTAATTTGCCTGAGTCCATTCCAATATCTGGAAAATGAGGATGAAACTATTCTCATCCTCAGGGTATTGAGATTTAGTAGATGACATCGTGCATGAGCCCCTCATGCTGTGGCTGCCACAGTGATGCTGCTGTCCCTCTCTCTAGCCCTCGTTACCCAGCTCTCTCCTGTGAAGTGAAAGCTAAAAACCTGTTAAATGTTAAACTCTTACTATGTTGCAGACTGTCCACATAAGCCGGAGCTGGCTCACATGGGATATCTTACTCATTTTAACAGCCATCTCGTTGCAAAAGAATTTATGTGTTGCAATCTAAACGTCAGCCCCTTTACTCCCTGCAATGACCACATTCCTTTTGCACATGTTGGGAAAGAAAGGGCATTTTGTTTGTCACAAAACTTGGGTGTTGTGCCCCACAGATGCTGCTTGCCCCCATGTGCTCTGCCAGCAGGTCCCACCACACTGCACACCTTGCTGGCCTCTGCCCAGAACCTGTGAACACCGCCCCTTTGAGAGGGTGCTGCCTGGCCGTCTGGGACTCTTCTGTCTCTTTATTCTTCCCCCCCACCCTCCACGTGGTGTTGAAACTATCTGGTTGAATCTTTGGAGTTAGCAAAGGAAATTAAATTGTAGAAGAGAAAATGTTTTAAAATCCTGATGCTAAATTGGACCTTTCATATGTTCTAAAGTCAAGGAAGGGCTGAACTATTCACAGGAGGTTTCTTATGGAACATTTTCCTTACCTGACTCTGACCTTTCCCCTCAACTTCACCTTCCAATAAGATAAAAGGTGATCCTTAGAACTGCAAATTGCATACAGCCTTCTGGAGTGTGGCTCAGAGCCCCAGACTGGGCCTTCTTTGAGGGTAACAAGCAGGTGTGTTTATTGATTTTTTTTTTTTTTTTTCAGAATGCCATTGAGTGTCTCTTAAAACAGACAAGCTCTCAGGTACACATGTACAGACCTACATGAAGATACATGGGACACACACCTGTACACTCACACACATTCCATCTAAAGACATGTAAACCTACAAAGGGATAAAAGGCACACTTTATGTTCTTACAACCAGCTAGGCGGCTCTCTCACTGCAGAGTGAGTACATCACATTAATTTGAGCTGTGTTTGTGTCTCCTGCCACCCCCTCTCCTGTGCTCTGTGGGAGGGACACAGAGACAGGCTCTGTCCTGGGCCTAGGATCTCCTAAAGGCCCCTCTTTTAGCTATGAAAGGCCTCCACAGAAGTGTTTAAATGGGTGCTGTTGAACCATTCCCTGCATTCTTAGAGAAGGACCATTCATCCTCTCCTCTTTTTTTGGTAGGGGGTGGGTTACAGTGTTTTCTCTCTTCACTTGCCCTGAAGAATGGAATCCCAGTGTCCTGGGAATAGACTTAAACTGAGTTACAGGGGACAGACATTTTACTCAAAATTAGAAATTGCTAGGGAAAGCACTGTATTATTATGGATTTGCCCTGATTGACAAAAGAACAATGTTGCTTGGAAGTGAGAAAGACAATGAGTACGTTCAGTAGCAGTCCCAGATGTGTGGGACTGGAAATCTAGCAGAAACAGCTGAGAAAATGATTATAACAAAGGGAGAAAGGATATGTGGCTTACCTATTTATAGTTCCAGAGATAATAAAAAAAATTGCTTTGGGAATATATAATTTCTAGATGTCAAGTAGCTGGTACTAGCTGACTTTCTATAATTGGTTAACATAACCATCTGCAGGTTATAAAGTGAGGAGGAAATTAAACTGGAATAGAAAATAGTAACGCTACCCTAAATTTTATTTTGGGGTCTCCCCCCCACCCCACAGTGTTTCTTTGGAGTTTTATGTAGCAGTTAAACTAATGCATGAACAAATGGTATTATGAGGGAGTAAATAAGTGAAAAACAGGTAGAATGCTATAGTAGAGACCAAACTAGAAGATGGGAGGGAGTTCTCACCTTTAGTCCCTTTTATTAGTAGCATGTCCTGGGTTCAAATGCATCACCTCTACATGCCTAAGTGGCTGCTTTCGGGTAGCTTATAACCTAGCCGAGTAGGCAAGGCAGATGGATGTGAAGAGTTAGATAATTGGACATGTAACTCAGAGAGAACCAAGGAAAATATTTTTTTTTAATGTTTAATCTCAAACCTCAACCGCTATTTAAACCTCAGCCGTTGGAAGTGTCTGACATCTTTTTACTAGGCAATTGCTAAATAAAATAATCTTGGAATCCCTCTTACCAAAATTTTTTCATTTCTAACTTTTTAGCAAATCAATATGCTCCATCTCCATTGAGATATAATTTATTAATTGTATTAATATCAAATAATTTTTCTAAAAGGTATAATCTTATCTATATTCCACAAGTTTAGGGGACTAATTAGAAATAATTGTTGAGATATTTTTTCCCTTCTAGCTTTAACATATAACATTGTAAGCTTCATATAACAAAATTTCAAAATTATATTTAATCATCTCTTTGCCTTGAAATTCCTTTTGTGTGTGTATCCATAGTTGTAACTCAGTTACGACAGCAAAAAGGATTTTCAGAATTTATTGATAGCCTCGCAGCGATTTGGTATCTTTATTCCTTGCCACAATCTAGTTTGATACCATTTTACCTCATGTATTTCTTTTATTCTATACAACCGTATGCCATATTGTGAAGTTTTGATAAACAATGGATAGCATATGCAATAGTGGGCCCATGAGATCATAATATTGTATTTTTACTGTATCTTGTCTATGCTTAGATATGTTAAGATACACAAATACTTAACCACTGTATTACAGTTGCCTACAGTATTCAGTACAGTAACGTGCCTGTAGGTTTGTAACCTGGGAGCCAGAAGCCACACCATGTAGCTTACGTGTGAAGTAGGCTGTGCCATCTGGGTTTGTGTAGGTAAACTCTGTGATCTTTGCACAATGACAAAATACCCTAACAACTCATTTCTTAGAACATATCCCCATTATTCAGCAACACATGACTATATCTAGTTTTAAAATCATTTTATGCCAAAACGGTCAAATTGCCAATCTCATTTCATTATGTGGAAGGAAGGGGGAATATTATTATGTTTCTCCTCATCTTTAAAATATAGAGCTTAACATCGATGAGTCTGACATTTTCTCTTTGGGTTGTAAGTCTACGAACCTAATAAAAAGGAGCCCATTCTTTTGAATTGCAGAGCCCAGGACAAGGCAGCCATGCAGTGGAGTGAGTTGGAAGAGGAAATGGATCAGAGGATTCAGGCTGTGGAGCATAAGACACGGAAAGACGTATGTTTCTGGGGTTGGTCGTTCATTTAGCAGATCTTTATGAGGCACTTTTTATGCACTGGGCCCTGGACACACCTCTGGGTGTCAGGATGTGAGTAGCGCAAGCCCAGGCTCCCACAGAGACTCCTACCAAGGGAATTTGTACTGGTGGAATTTTTAGGGGTAGGGTAAGAATCAGAGGAGATAATAATCAAATATATAAATAAAGAAGATAAATTCAGATAGTGACAAGTACAGTAAAGAGACAATATGGGTGATTATCAGTGATTGGGAGAGGAGGCTGCTGGGTTGAGCGTGAGAGGCCTTGATGAAGAAGGATTGTGAGAGCTGAAGTTGAAGAAGGCAGAGCTAGCCTTCAGCAGAGAAGGTGGCTTAACTTACACCTGTCTGTCTCACTGCTGTCTCTGCTGAAAGCTTTAAATGTACATTACACTGAAATTAAAATCCTGTCTTCTAACTTCATTGTTTTATAATGGAATATAGTTATCCGACATTATCCACAGAAGGTTCGTTTCAGGATTCTTCCCACTCTGGCTGTACCAAAATCTGCATGCTCCAGTTCATATGTACATGGCACACTATTTGCCCCTAACCTAGCACATCCTCCAGTATACTTGTAAGTCATCTCCAGATTACTTATAACACCTAATAAAATATAAATTCTATGTACATTGCTGTTATACTGTATCTTTTATTTGCATCATTTTTTATTGTTTATTTTAGTATTTTCAATCCATGGTTGTTTGAATTCACAGATGTGCATCTCAGATATATGGAGGGTTGATCATACACCTTAAGTCAGCATCATAGGAACCCTTCAGGGCTGAGAGTTGCATGCTACCTTCAGTGATTTTTATTGAAGACATAATTATTTTTTTTCTTAAAAAATATTTTGGGGTGGTTAATGCTCACTGAAAACAGAAAATAGATATATTTCTTTGACTAGCTAATATTAGGTTAAGAATTCCTTTTTTATTCATTCATGTGCCCTGTTAATACTGAAAAGCAGTGAGATAGTAGGCACATGGCCTGAGCAGTGGCATCCAGGAACCTCGGTTTGTATACTGGCTCTGCCCTTACCTGGACAAGGTGGCACTGAACATATAGCCTAACTCCTGAGCCTTGTTGCTTCATCTTTAAAAATGGAGTAATGCTGCCTACCTGCTTTAACAAGGATTCCCGCCGTGACTGGATACAGTGTTTATCATGTGGTGGCTGCCCCGTGACTTACTGTGCTTTCCTCTCTGTGGCTCTGTGTACCTGTGGTTCCTCTGAGATTCTTCATCTTTTATGGCTTTACCCTGTATATGACCTTAGGACTCTGTGTTGTCCTCTCTCTTTATAACAAGTTCAATAAGCATTTAGATGTCATAATCAGCCGAGTAAATGGTTCAGGCTTCATAGTCCAGCTTTACTACAATGGGTATGCCATTCTTCTGCTAGTACTTTCCTCTAAAAACAGTAAAATTGATTTTTTTTTCTGCCTTGTTTCTCTTTATCCACTGTTTTTAATCCATTCATTCATCATATACTTAATCAAATAACCGTGTTATTCTGGTACCAGTCTTGTTGCTTCTAAATACCTCCCAAGTTTGTTGCTGGTAATGAGGATATAACCTTGGCCCCACTATAAATTAATGTTTTGTTAGTTATAGCATCTTCTTTGGGATCTTGGGCTTTGGCCCTGGGGTGGCAAACCTGTGGCATCTGTGGCAACATTTTTCTATTCCACAGCAAGGAAAATGCAGCCAGTCATTTATCAAATTGATTTGGCCTCTGAGCCCTCAGCAGGCCAGCCCAGGACCTCACTAGGGTGGGCAGCTGTGGCCCAGGAGGAAGCCTCTTTGCCTGCCTGTCCTGTGTCTTCCTTACACCCTTCTGAACACAGTCCCTCTGGACTAACATGCTCCGGCTGCTGGAAGACTTTCCCTAGTTTCCCTCTTGTCTATGTGACTCCCCTTGGCTCCCCACGGTTCTTCACCTCCGAGTCTTGCTGGCTGCATCACTGCCCGCTGCCCGTGATTCTGCTTTTGCTCCTGCTGATTGTCTCCCCACTCCTTTCCACTGTCCTAAATTCTGAAAAACTCAGAGAAAGTCTTGGCTTCTTAGTGCCCTCCCCTGGTCCTCTAGCCATATTCATCTCTTTCTCGTATTATTTCGGTTAGATATTTAAAAAATTGTAACAACTTTACAAAAATATAATTGTCGTGCAATAAAAAATACAGAATATGGTGATTTTACACTCATATTACACACTGTGAAACCATCCCCACAAGCACAATTGTGGACATAACCATCCACTGTAGATGTTTCCTTGTGCCCCTTTGAAGGCATAACAAGACTTCCTCCCTCCCCTTTTTGCCCCTCTTTGCTAGACAACTGCTGTTATATTTTCTGTCAATATAGATTAGTTTCAAGTTTGTAGAATTGTATAGAAATGGAATTAGGCACTATGTACTATTTCTGGTCTGGCTTCTTCCACTCAGCGTGATTATTTTGAGACTTATCCAGGTATCGATAGTTCATCTTTTTTTTCTTACCACTGAGTACTATTCCATTGTGTAGGTGAGACACAGTATGTTTATTCATTCATCTATTGAAGGACATCTGAGTTATTTCCAGTTTGGGGCTATTGCAAATTAAGGGGCTATGAGTATTTATGTACAGGTCTTCACTTAGGCATAAACTTTCATTTCTCATGAGTAAGTTTCCAGAGTGGAATGGCTTGGTCAACTGTAGTATATGTTTATTTTTCTAAGACATTGCCAAGTTGACTTCCAGACTGGCTATGGCACTGTACCTTTCCATCAGCAGTGTATGAGAATTCCAATCTTTGATTATTCTAATAGCTATGTAGAGGAATCTCTTTGGGATTTTAAGTTGCATTTCTTTAATGACTAACAGTATCTACCTGTGTTTATTTGCCATGTATATATCTTCTTTGCAGAGAAGTATTTTGTTAAAAGATACCTTGTTAAAAGATATTTTTCTCATTTTAAAAGTTGTTTTTGATTTCTGAGCTTTGCCAAGTTCTTTCTATATTCTTTATAAGTCCTTCATCAAATACCTTATCTATAAATATTTCACCCAGGCTATTACTAGTCTTTTCATTCTCCTAACAGTGTCTTTTGAAGAGTAGAAAAATTTAATTTTGATGAAGTTGAAATACTTTGTAGATTCCATTATATTTTCTAGGTTGATGATTATATAGGAATAAAGTCAGATTTACTGGTCCCTCTGACCTGCATGATGTTTTTATTTTTCTTGACTTACTGCACTGGCAAGTAGATTAGAGGTGGTGGAGAGGTTGTCTGGGTCTGCATTCACAGGACTCTGTGATGTCCGTCGCTCACACCTCTGCCCTTTGTTAAGTTGGGGAGGTTCCCTTCTGTTCCTAGTTTGCTGATGTTATAGCTGCTGCTGCTGTTTTAACCGGAAATGGATTTTGGATTTTGTCAAACGTCTTTCCTGACTCTGTGGAAGGGATCTTTTCTTTTTTCTTTTTTAGATTATTAATATGGTGAATTACATTGATTTTTGAATGTTAGAATGAACTCATACTTTTGAGATAAACCCCAATTGGTTATGATGTATTATCCTTCACATAGATTTATCATTTTGAATTAATTTATCATTTTGGCATCAGCATTCCTAAGAGATGTTGGTTTGTAATTTTCTTTTAATGTGTTTGATTTTGGTACCAGGCTAGTGCTGGTCTTGTAGAAGAAGTTTGGCTGTGTCCTTCCATTTCATTTTGCTGGAAGTTTGTGAAGATTTGATCTGCACCACCACCATTTCTCACCTAGGTTACTGATGTCCCAGCCTCTACCTGTTGAAATTTGGGAATGAAATAAGCTAGTGATAAATTTCTTTAGTGAGCTTTGCATGAAAGTTGTTATATTTGGTTTTGTGGCTGTCAATCCCATGTCCCTTCTGATGTCAGGAAGCGTCATTATTCCTCATTGTGAGGCCTGGTGTCTTGATCCACCTGTGAAGTGGGCAGTACTTGTCGCCTGCCCAAGGCATGAGTGTATGCCCACATGAAGACCTATACATAAATACTCATAGCCCCTTAATTTGCAATAGCCCCAAACAGGAAATAACTCAAATGTCCTTCAATAGATAAATGATAATTAAATAATTACCTATTAATCTGGATTAAGTCAAGGTAGTTACTTAATAAAAAAGAAAGAAAGAACAAAGGCTGGGCACAGTGGCTTCTGCCTATAATCCTAGCACTTTGGGAGGCTGGAAGGTCGCTTGAGGCTGAGAGTCTGAGAGCAGAATGAGACCCTGTCTTTACAAGAAATAGAAACATTTTAGCTGGGTGTGGTGTTGCTTGCCTGTAATCCCAGCTACTTGGGAGGCTGAGACAAGAGGATAACTTGAGCTCAGGATTTTGAGGTTGCAGTGAGCTGTGATGATGCCACTGCACTCTAGCCTGGGTGACAGGAAGACCCTGTCTCCAAGAAAAAAGCAAGTCACCTTTAAGGACAATGTTGCTTTTCTACTAAGCATTACAGATGGATTATTTAATTTATATGGATTATTTGATTTTCATGGAGTATTTAATTTACTTTAATTTATATGGATTCTTAATTTGCTTGGATTTTTAAATTTAATCTTCACAATAATCTAACAAGAAAGTGGAGGCACAAAGAAATTAAGTATTAATAGCTTGCCCAGACGCCACAGCCAATAAGTAGGCAGTGAGACCCTTTCACCTGGGCAGATATATAGATGTGGGAACATGACATCTCTGCAGAGAGGCCCTACCGTACCCCCAACTGGCTTCTCAGCATCTGCCTGGATTTTCTTTTTCTTCATATCATTTCCTAAAACTGTCTTTGTTCCCTGACTCCCCACAAGAATGCCTAAGAGCATTGGTTTGCGTCGTCCCCTGCTCTGTCCCCACGTCCCCAGTGTCTGTGCCTGGAACTGTTCTTTGTATAGACAGGGCATAAGCAAATATTTGTACACTGAATTTCATTGGCTACCAATATAAAATCATTTGAATACTAAACATTGTATATAAGAGAAAAAAAAGAAATTTGGAGATGTTTCAGCCCCCGAGAGCTTCTGAATGGCAACCCCTGGTCTCCCAGGGGACCCTCTTGCTGTTCTCTGCTTCACAACTTGAAGGGACACCTTTGAGAAGCACCTGCCTATGGGGAAGCACTCTACACAGAAATGTGCAGTGATTTGAATTCAGATGAGGCATAAGGTCTAGGATGAAGTGTGTACCTGCTGTGCCCGCTGACGTGATGGGATATAGGCCAGCACTGGAGCCCTTTCCTTGGCTGTAGCTTTTTAATAATTACAGCAATCAGTGTTTAATTAATTGCTGTGATGTGGCCCTTGTCACATGAGTAAGTCCTAGAGGCGGCACTCTCAGGTGAGGTGTGCATGTAGGCTGAGGGTCTCACAGTTCTTCATTTTTGGTGGGTTTCAGCTGCAGAGCTATTGTGCAGCTAAAGTAATGGGTCTTCCTCCTACCCTCCCTACAGAGGTCAGCCTTGGTTTGATGCAGAATTTTTCTCATCTGTGGGGGTAGGGAGGTTGTTTAAGAGACTGAACCTATTTAAATAAGTGCAATCTCTCTTTTTTTTTTCTTTTCAGAAGAATGCAAAGCCAAGGAAGCCCTCAGTGACCTCAGGCATCAGAATGAAAGGGAAGTTGGAGATCTGCAAGTGACCATCAAAAAGCTCAAAAAGGTAGGAATGTGGCACTAGAGGAACAGCCTTGGTGTTGCCGTGTGTCTAAGGTACTGACAATGAAAAGTTTTGGAATCATACAGCAGGTAGAATCAGAGTTCAGAGTCAGATGGCCTCCTTGGAAAGACTTTTTTTTTTAAAGGATCTCTGAGTTCCTCTTGTGTTTTGTAGAGATGTGGTAAATATTTCTGACCCATTGAGTGCTTGTTGTCAAACCCCACTTTGCTTCCTTAGTTTCATAAGCCCGTGTGCTCCAGTCTCCCTGTCCAGTGGACTGTCTGCTCCATGGGCCCAGTGACACTGTCTTTCTTGGTCATCCATCCCTTGGCCCCTGCTCTTAGCTTACTGCAAGGTATGGGAGGGATCTGGTGGCTGTTTACTAAATGAATGAACTAAATGAAATGAACAATGTAATTCACCATATTAATAATCTAAAGTTCTAAGTAGAAAGTTTCAGATCTCAGAAAACCCTGATTAGCAAGAGGTGAGAGTTTATTGACATATGAAAAAGTTGTGATTGGGTTGTGGCTTTTGCTCTATACTTGGTTTCTAATGAGTAGGGTCTGTTTCATTCAGGGACATGCCAGAAAGTGACTCTGGAGGTGGAAGGGGGAGAAGGAAGGGATTTGTAGTATTTGCTTATTATCATGGTATAAGTATTTCCATCATTTACTAATTTCAAGCTACCAAGTTGCTATCACTAAATTCAGAGTTGAGAAGACTGTAGACTGTCCCCTGCTGGCACAGCTGGCTCCAGCACTGCACCAGGCTCACTTCTCACCTGTGAGCTGTTTCCATAATGAAAGGAAATACCTTAGCTAAAATAAAAGTGAATAATTAAAAAATAACCACCCCTGAAGGTGGTAATGAGATTAAATGACAATCAACTGTAATTTTTAGGCTATTAGAATTCAGACCTCTGGGATGATTTAAGAATTCTCCTCAGTAGTCTTCCTGGAAAATTACCAGCAATGTCAAACTTATATCTAATTTGCAGAAGTTATTGAACTGTACATACTATGCTTGGATTACAGAGTTGAGTGGACCAATCTCCTGTATATTCCAGAGCCATAGATTGTCCTAGAAACTGTCTTCGCTTATTTCTGTGACTTCCTGAATCTTTAGACAAAAAAAGACATGTAATTTCTTGCCCTTGTGCAGCATGTGGTGAAGACCAAATGTCTCTGAGCAGTAAGAGAGGACATGAGTCAGAGTGAGGAAGTCTGAGTCCTTCTCAAGACTCTGCCGGTTTTTCCTTGTAACACCTGTCACAATTCCCTTTGTCTTGCTAATCTTCGCCTTCTCATATGTAAAAGTGGGGTTAATAATGAACTTTTGTATTCAACCACAATAACTCATTATAATTTATTGACTTTTCACGTTATTAAGCTCTTGTTTGATAATTTAAAAAATTGAATTGTCAGACCGCCTTTGAGGAGGGTATAAATATCCAACCTCTAAAGACAAGGACTGGGTTCTAGAGAAGTTAAATAACTAACTTGTTAAAAGTCACACAGCTAATACCATATTCTGCTGCATATAATGCAAACTTTTTGCCCAAATTTTTGAGGGAAAAATTAGGATGCACATTATATATGGGTAGTACTAATTCAGTATCTATATGAATGTTTTTAATTCTTTTATTTATGTTTATGAATTGAAAGTATAACTCTAGAGAGTGAATAACAATATTCACATGCAAAATAATACCCTGGAATACAGTAATTGGTTTTCTTGAACTTACGATGAGTGTGCAACAAAGTTGCATTTTCAGCCAATGAAGAGCAACATATACTTTCTCTTCATATACCTATCAATCCAGGTAGTATTTTTACAAAATTATTTCATAATACAAAAAGCAAGTACCTAAAAACAAACAAACAAAAATTTGAATTAAAAAATGAAAATGAAAGATTTTTTTTTTCCTGAAAGTTTGAGCCAAAACCATGGGAGTGCATATTATATGCAGCAAAATATGGTAACTGACAGTCATCTTACTACATAGTTTGGACTTTCTCCCTTATTCCAGACTTCCTCTTGCCCAGTGTGGTCATTATACAGAAGAGTATGGTAATTTATATAAAAGGCTATAAAGAATCAGAGAAAATTTACACATTTATTACTATTGCCATTCATTTATGTTGCTGCTTCTGAGAAAATCATTTTTTCCCCACAATTTCTCTTCCTAAAGTCGGAATGCTCTTCTCAGTCTCATGACACGGTGTGTAAGAACCTTCCCTTGGTACCTACCACCTGGCCAAGGGAAGAATATGCAGAGTCAGAGTACTTAGCCTTGAGGAAGCTGGGGTCGATATTGACAAAGCATAGACATTTTATGAGTGAACACCCATAAATCCCACAATTCCAGGGGATGTACGTTAGTTGTTAGAAAGACATATTTTGTTCTTCATGTAATAAATTTTCCTGAACCAATTTAGTCTGGTAATTAATACTAAAGAGTCAGGCAGCTTACAAAACTTGTGTGTGTGTGTTTGTATTAATATTTGTTTGTTTCTAGCTTCATGTTACACTTACCGTATATACTCGAGTATAAGCTGAGTTTTTTCAGCACAAAATTTGTGCTGAGTTCAGGTTTTTTGGCACAAATTTTGTGCCGAAAAAAACTCAGCTTATACTAGAGTATATACGGTATATTTTACTGATTTTTATTATTTAATATGCATTTCTTGAACTTACCATGAAGAAAACATAGGTGAATCTGACACAAACTCTGCTTTAAAATAATCTTATACTCTAGGAGGAAAGAAAAGACATTCCTCAAAAAATTTTAATACTGGATAGAAAGTGTTAAGAGTTGAGAATATAAATATCCAGACTCACATGCAACATAACAGAAAATGGCAAGGGCTGGGTAGTTTAATAGCTAAATGGATTCTGAAAAAAGCTTTTCAGTTGCTTCCAGGAAAATTTATTTAATAATAAAACCTTTCTTGAAATGTTTATTTAGAATAAATCTTTAAATTCTTATGGATTTTATGTAGCTTAATGATTCATGAAGTCACATAATATTGAAGATTGAAGACTTCTAGAATTCCCATGTCTATGTTCAAGGATAGTCCTTTATTTAAAGTAATTCTAAGTGACTTTGTTTATAAGTGCGCAGTTTTTATTTGCTTTTTCAGCTTGAAGAACAATCAAAACACATAAGTCAAAAGGAAGATGTGGCAGCATTGAAAAAGCAAATTTACGATTTATTCATGACAAGAATTACATTTCATTCACTGATATGCACAGAATCACCTTTTCATTTATGGAAATGGACTTCCTGTTAGACTACATAATTGTGCTGTTACTGCAGTGTTCCAAGAACAGCAGCTTATAGAGAAATTAATACTATGGTGAGAGAAAGCCTTTAAAATACTTTGGAGCAAAGGTATTATTTAATCAAGCTTTTCCCCTCAATGATACGCCACTGATTATACAAGTTCTTATTTATTTTTTATTCAAAGTAGTAAAGACATGGTGCTTTGACTTAGCCTAACCCTGCATTTCTGTAGCATGGCCTGTGTCCCGTGTCCCTGATTTTGTCGGATGAGGATGTCGGTGCCTTACCCTTCCTCCACTTTTTCCTTTCTGCCCCTTTCCATCTTCTGCTGACCATATTTTTGCTTTTGCTGTTGATAAAATTGATAATATTTATTTATTAATGTTCTGTAATCATGATTAAATTTTCTTTATTTTGATTTTAGGTTAACTCAAAAATTTGAAAGCAAATAAAGAATATTTTCTTTTTTTATTTTTCTAATGCACATATACTTCCATCACAAATTTAAATATTAGAAGACTAACCATACTACTTTTTAAACTTTCTATAAGGGGTATCTTACTATCAGTAGCTTTATACCCCTTTTTTAAAGTTTTAGAATATTATAGGGTACATCTGTTTTGATTGCATTAAAAAATCTGACCCATAGTCAGTGCTCAATAAATAAACAAATGAACAAAAAAAAAATCTAAATTGGAACTGGAGACCATTATCCTAAATGAAGCATCATAAAAATGGAAAAACAAGCACCATATGAATTGAGTAATTCTAAATTGAATCCATTTGATCAACATTTATGTGAATATATAGAAGCCAAATTTGATGGAATTCAAGTAGGTTGAAGAGGGGAGGAATTCACACCTAATGGATACATCCTATATTTTCTGGGTGAAGGGCACACATGTAACTTTGATTTTAAATATAAAAAATCAAACTCAAACTATTTTTTTAAAGAGTTATACCCATATTATGCATTTTATAAGAACGTAGAAAAACATAGCTATCTATTAAGAATATTTTCTTTATCGTGGTGCTATTAAATGCTTCTATCACAGAGCCAGGAAAGAAGCAAGGATTGCACCTCTTTCCCTCCTGTCATTATCCCTGTACCATTTAAAGGAGAAAGTTCCTGGCTTCAATGTCAAATGAACTCACTCCATTTACACAATAGCAGTTCCAGATGTTGCCATATCTTCATTGGTTTTGTATTTAGATCATGACTTTCTTATGGCGTTACCTGTGTTTCTTAGATTTTCTAGTTGAGATTTTGGTTTTTTGTTATAAAAAGTTATCAGTGATACTTTGACTTCTTAGTGAGTCCTCCCAATACTTGAAATTTATTTTAATTTTTCTTCTTGAATATACAATTCTTACAGGACCGATTGCTTTTTAAACTTATACCAATATGTTATCCTGGAATATTTTTTCATTGGCTCCTTTGTTGAATTGCAGTGTTTTGCATATTGTAGTTTTCCTCCTTTGGGTTTTCATCCTCATTTTGCTATACTACATCTTCAAAGAATCTCTTCAGAAAGGTATATGAGAGAGAAATGTTCTCAGTTTTTGAATAGTTGTGTATGTCTATTCCCCTCACAATTTGTTGCATTTGTCTAGATAAGTAGGCTTTCCTGGGACTCCTCTGGGATTTATTTATTCAGATCTTTCTAGCTGCATTTCTCCCCCCACCCCCACCCCAAATACCTGGCAATCCTTGGTGATCTGTACATATTTTAAAGTAAAGGATTAGCTTTATTTTAGGTGGCTGATGTAGGAGCTTTGTGTTTCTGGATAACAGCCATTTGCCTCAAAGCCTTTTTCATTAGAGGGTGTTTTCTTAGGAGCTTTTTCAGACTGTGTGATTCCAGTCACCAGAATAAACAAAGAAGGGATATTCAGACAGAAGTATTAGTTTTCTTTGTAGAGTCATTCACTTTTTAAAAGACAGTCTCTGCCTCATTGCCTTGGGGGTCTAGTCTGTCTGTGTTCTTTGCTAGGGTCAGGAAGGGAGGGATTCGGGGCCAGCTGCCTTGATTTGATACACACTTTCAATCTCCATTTCCAGCCCCACATCTCATGCCCTCTTTCTGGCTGCTGGCCTCCTCTGCCTTCTGCATCAGGACCTTCAAAACCTCTGGGATTTTCGTTCCCCCACCTCCTTCCCTAGGCAGT
>CAUYPK010060687.1:0-31002 GCA_963574355.1 Loris lydekkerianus | reverse complement strand
AAAAATACACTACTGGGACCTGATCAAACTAAAAAGCTTCTGCACAGCCAAGAACACAGTAAGTAAAGCAAGCAGACAGCCCTCAGAATGGGAGAAGATATTTGCAGGTTATATCTCTGACAAAGGTTTAATAACCAGAATCCACCGAGAACTCAAATGTATAAGCAGGAAAAGAACAAGTGATCCCATCTCAGGCTGGGCAAGACTTGAAGAGAAACTTCTCGGAAGAAGACAGACACACAGCCTATAGACATATGAAAAAATGCTCATCATTCTTAATCATCAGAGAAATGCAAATCAAAACTACTTTGAGATATCATATCTAACTCCAGTAAGATTAGTCCGTATCATAGAATCCCATGACCAGAGATATTGGTTTGAATGTGGAGAAAAGGGAACCCTTCAACACCACTGGTGGGAATGCAAATTAATACATTACTTTTGGAAAGATGTTTGGGGAACATTTAGAGATCTAAAAATAGACCTGCCATTCTTAAGTCTTATAATTCCTTTACTAGGTATATATCCAAAAGACCAAAAATTACATTATCTGTACCAGATATCTGTGCTAGAATGTTTATTGCAGCCCAAATTCATAATTGTTAAGTCATGAATAAAGCCCAAGTGCCCATCAATCCACAAATGAATTAATAAATTGTGGTACATGTACACCATGGAATATTATGCAGCCTTAAAGAAAGATGGAAACTTTGCCTCTTTTATGTTTACATGGATGAAGCTGGAACATATTCTTCTTAGTAAAGAATCTCAAGAATGGAAGAAAAAGTATCCAATGTACTCAGCCCTACTATGAAAGTAATTTATGGCTTTTATATGAAAGCTATAACCCAGTTATAATCTAAGAATATGGGGAAGGGTGAAAGGGAAGGGAGGGGTAGGGGGAGGATGGGCAGAAGGAGGGTTATTGGTGGGACCACACCTATTTTGCATCTTACAAGGGTACATGTGAAACTTGGTACATGTAGAATATAAATGTCTTAACACAATAACTAAGAAAATGCTAGGAAGGGTATGTTAACCAGTGTGATGAAAATATGTCAAATGCTATATAAAACCAGTATATGGTGCCCCATGATCACATTAATGTACACAGCTATAATTTAATAATAAATAAAAAAGAATGAAAGTGGGACATTACTTCTGATCTTATAGAAATAAAAGAATCATAAGAAAACATGAACAATTGTCTGCCAACAAATTAGAAAACCTAGATCAAATTGGGAAGTTTCTAGAAAGATATGAACTGCTCTCACTCAAAAGAGATTCACTTAATAATAATATAAAACCATTTAAAACAATTCTCAGACCCAGAATTCACTTGTGAATTCTACTAAATGCTATACAAAATAAAAATAAAAACGAAGCTTTACAAAAGATTGATAATTCCGCATTATTTTAGTCCACATTTCATTGGCACATGCAAGTCATATATCCAAGCTTGATATTGATGAGAATAAATGTATAATCCCTCCTTTGGGAGGAGCAATAAATATTTCAAGCAATGATATAATATGCCCTGGTGATATTTTTGATAGAGTGGTGGCATAATAATTTGGGAGTGTGGTCACTCCTGGAGCCTGACTAATTCTCTGTCAAAGCCCTCAGAACATGGAAGACCATGTGAACACATTTATAGGACTGCACTTGTGCAGCCAGCTGGGGAGTTCCACATCAGCCCACCCACATCCCTAAGGTGTCTGAGCCCATTCCAGTCTGTACCTCTATAACCAGAAGTGGTTTTTTTCAGAAGGCCAGGAGAAATTAAAGTTGTAGAAAATTGAAAACTGAGAAGAGACAAAGAAAGGGGCTTGAAGGGAGATGGGAGGAAAGAGTGGGTCGGAGGCCCCTAGAAACAAGAGGGGAACACTGTGGTCAGCACTCAGCAATGCTCACCAAAAAAGAAAAGAATATGGACAGTAATCCAGTGACCAGTAATCAGTGACAGTAATCCAGTGACAGTAATCAGTGACCAGGAGAAAGGGACAAAGGTGCCCAGAGGTGCAGAGAGACAATGCCTTACAAGTAACTTCAGAGAGAAAGAGGATATTTACACCTCCACTCTGCCTTTGTGTCTCTGCGTAGCTCTCCGAGTTCTCACTCGTGAGAGGGATCCACTTCCATTTCTCTTTGAAAGTGCTCTAAGCTTTCTCTTTGTTCTTAAATAAAAATTATCGTTGTTATATTAAAGCTTTTGCAAAGTTACTTCTGCCTTCTATTCACACTGCCTGTACTGCTCCAATTTCACTTTCAATTCTTCTGTGCCTCAGTTGAACCTTCCAGTTCTGCCAAGTAATTAAACCAGACCAACTGGATTCAGGATGTGGGACTCCCGGCCTTCAACATAAACAGGACTTGTGCCTGTAAACAAGCAAATTGATTTGTTTCAGGTTGATTAAAAACTAAACCTTTGTTTCTATGGGTGGAGCTAAAAGAATACGTAGTATTTCTTAATCAGAAGAAAGCTTTAATGCCATCTCTGTCCTCCCACAAGGCAGGGGAGAGGGAAGGGTTAGAGCATTGTACCACCCAGGGAGGACACATTATACACCAGTGGTGGAGAACAGGGTGGGGTTCCCAACAGCCTGACCTCGCCTTGGCTGGTCGGAAAATAAAGTTCCCTTCTTCCAGGATGGACAACAATAGCAGCCGGATGGGCATTGTGCTGTCACTCAGGCCTCCCAGGAAAGAAAGTTACAGGCTGATCCTTTCATGAGGCAAGCTGAGTATTCAGGGGTGAGCTGCCCAGTGTCAGTAACCCCACAATTCTTTTTTATTGTGTTGCCTAATGCCGATCATTCATTTACATTTCAAACATCCTATTTGTTCTTAATGCCTCATTTACTTGCAGTGCAGGGAAAGCAAGGATGATTGTCTCAGTACACCTTTTTATGGTTAACCTGGACTGCCAGCCCATGCTGAGCAAAGAGCAAAGCTAGAAAACTTAAACTCTATGATACCCACAGGTTTTGATCATTGTCACTTTTAGTATGTTGATGTCATCACTTTTAATATGTTAATGAAATGTAAAAACATATATGTGGTTCTCTAGGTACAAATATATTCTCAAGATCTGTTGGCCTCATTGAATATAAAAAGCTCCTACTCAGGATGTAACTCAATGATATTCCCAGGATCCTTTCTGTATGAAAAAACAACCCCCCATCATGGGAACTGGAGACATGTGATGGGTGGCACCTCCCTGACTCTGCAAAGCCTACATACAGATCTAGGATAGATGTGTCTTGAATAATACTAAGGGACAGAACTGGTTTGGGTCAAGGGAAGTATTTAATGACCCACATACCTGAATAGTATACCCAAATATTTGAGGGAATTGGTCTGATATGGTTACTTCAGGAATGACGGGTTCTAGACACTTGTATAATGTCATGAAAATGTGATCTCTTTCCCTCTCTTGGCTCTGTTTTACTTTGTGTTGGTTTTATTTGCAGGCAGGCTCTCTCTGTGTGGTGGCAGGATGCCTATATATATACCAAACTGCCCTAGTGTAAATAGAATGCCTACTGCCAAATAGTCTCAGTAGAGCTTCTGGGTTATATTATTAACCCTGGCTGGGTCCTGTGCCCAATACTGTAATGACCAGTGTTTCCAGGAAGGTGCATTGCTGTGATTGACCAGCCCTTGTTCACTTGCCTGGACTGGAATCAACACACTGGAACCAAGTGCAGAAAATATGAGCTGAGTCTGTCACCCACAGCACTTGTCATAAAAAATAATGTGCTTTACAGATTTATTTTCCTAACTTTCTACTATTCTAGACTTCAAGCAGCCCAAGGCTTGGGTTCTATAATGCGTCTCTATTAACCCAGTGTCCAGCACAATGTCTGAAACATCTGGGTGCTCAATAATCGATAAATATTGAGCCCAAATGGGTGTCCAATAATTATATATTCTAATTACATCATCTGGAGTCTGTCCCACAACTCAAAGAGATTTGTTGAGTATATCAGTGGTTAGTTCCTCTGGGATCAGCAAGTATATCTGAATCACTGTTTGTATTCTCAGCAAAGTATACATTTAGTCATAATGTTTGTTAGATAAGCAGATAGTTGAGTAGGTGAGCTTTAATTTTCCATCTCCTTCATCTCTCAGTGGAGGTCCAGCAAGCCCTGCTCTCTAGGGACCCAGGACACATTCAGCCACACCCTCCAACCCTTCAGCTGGACAGTTGCTCCTGACCTGTCCCCTAGTGAGACCAGAAAAGTGGTCTGCAAGATGCAGTCTGAGGACCCAGGCTGAAGCAGCACAGCCGACCTCGTCTGCTCAGCCCACAGTCTGTCCCACAGTCCTCATGATTATCTAGTTAAGGTTTCGCTGTGATTGTGAGGACATTTGTCTGAGGAGACTCTGAGGCGGTGGTCACACACAGACAATAGGTTTCGTTTTATTGTACAGTAAAGGTTACTCTGATTATATGATGTTTTGTCCAATCTTTTTTTTTTTTAAAGATATTGTGTTAAAATGAAAATCACCTTTCTGTTAGGCAAACATTTTGCATTGTTAGAATGGAGACTACTTTCATGCTACTTCCTATTAGATAAGGTTAAGATTTTCTAGGTTGGTTTCCTTGTATTTCATTACAAAAGTTAGAATTTTACTGAGGTAGAACAGTCTTGGAGAGGCTACTTTGTTCTCCAGAATCACTAGCCCTCTGACAAGGAGTGTGGTGGGCCTATCCCTGTCTCTGCACATTAGCTGCAGTGACAGGTGGCTGGACCCGCTTCATCTGGTACCTCAAGGATGTCCAAGGAGTGAGGGCTGAGGCGAGAGTGCAGTGAGTTTGAACAGGAAGAAGAGTCAAGAATGAGACAAATGAGTTCACTCCAAGTTCACATCTCTCTTATTTTGGAAGGAAGTGGGAAAGGAGAAGAAAGTTTTCATGAATAATACAGCTTATTAAAATGCTTGCTCTCTCTGATGGTGATTAAGATGGATGCAGCATCATACTGACTTTCAGAGGGAGTGGGAGTACAGCTGACAATTTTCCCATCAGAGTTTTTCATGAAGAAGATGCAACTCCTGGGTCCCCCTCACTTCCCTCCTCCTGCTCCAGCCTGCCTCTCCTGCACAGCTTCTGGCTGCTTCGAGGCACTGGGGGAGGAATTCATCAGGGGCTGACAAGTGGCAAATGACAGTAGCTTCCAACTATATTAAAAAAAAAAATGTCTGAATACAGCAGGGTTGGTGCCTCACTCTCCTCTCCCTGTTCTCAGCCCCTGTGTCTAACAATAGTGCCTGGATCCTGGTAGGCACATGATACTTTGAATCATTCTGTGGTGGGCCTCTGCCATTTTGGACTGCCCCACATTCATTTCCTTTACTTCTTTTATCCAATGCCTTTTTTTTCCTTGGAGAGCCAATCCCTTATCTCAAGCTATGTGGTTTTGGAGAGTCAAAGAGCTAATTATGTAAAGTTCTTAAAATATTCTCTTGCTCAATTAAAACAGAAACTTCTCTGAGGATGACAGATGAATGGCCAACAAACACTTGAAAAAATGCTCACCATCTTTAATCATCAAAGAAATCCAAATCAAAAGAAACCTAAGATATTACCTAACCCCAGCAAGATTAGCCCACATCACAAAGTCCCAAAATACCAGATGCTGGCATGGATGTGGAGAGAAGGGAACAATTCTACACTGCTGGTGAGATTGCAAACTAATACAGCCCTTTTGGAGAGAACTATAGAGTAGTATAGAATAAAAGTAGACCTTCTATTTCATCCTGAAATCTTATTACTAGGTATCTATCCAGAAAAACAAACTCATTTTACCACAAAGACATTTGCACCAGAATATTTATTGTATCTCAATTCATAATTGCCCAGTTGTGGAAGCAACCTAAGTAACCATCCACCCATAAATGGATCAACAAACTGTGGTATATGTATACCATGAAATACTATTCAGTCATTTAAAAAGACGGAGACTTTACATTTTTTTAAATTTACCTGGATGGAGTTGAAACACATTCTTCTTAGTAAATTATTGCAAAAATGGAAAAATAAATATCCAATGTACTACAAACTGATATGAAATCAATATATAAATAATTACATGCTCATATGAAACACTATCCCCCGAGTCTACTTTGGGGGTAGAGGGAAGATGGGGGGTCGGGGAGGGGGGAGAATAATTGGCAGGAGGAGGGAGGGCAGGAGGCGGGATCTCACCTAATGTGCACATTGTGAGGGTGTACAACACACCCCCGGGTGAGGAACTCTTCTACAAATGGACCTATACCCTGGAAGTGAGAACAATATAACCAAAAAATTGTGCCTTTATATTAATTTGAAAAAAATAAAATAAAAGTACATTGTTTAATATATGCAAAAACATTAGCTATCATGAAAGCTGATATTATGTTATGTCATAATACATGAAACAGGACACCATGAAGAAAGGACTTGTCAGAGTTTATGAAAGAGCTCTTTAAAATTAAAACTTCATAGCCTATCTTTTAAAAAAATTAAGTAAGCATAAGAGTTGGAAGATAAAGGTAGAACTAAGAGACGAAGATATAAACACAGACACGGAGATGTTTAACTTGAGCACCAGCCTAAGAGGTTCAATATTATCATTAGAAAGAGTCCTCAAAAAATAGAACAGATATTACAAAGGAAATTATCAAAGAAAAAGAAATAAGAAAAATGTCCAGGTTTGAAAAACATGTTTTCTTCAGATTAAAAGATGCTTTTACTAACCCAATGCTAAGCAGAAATTTTTTTTTTTGCAAATGTCAAATCAACACATATCATCATCTAGTTTTTTGTTTTTTGTTTTTTTTTTTAATTAAATCATAGCTGTGTACATTAATGTGATCACGGGGCACCATACACTGGTTTCATAGACCGTTTGACACATCATCCAGTTTTAAAAGAAAAGAGGGTAAAGAAAAATGTTCAGAACTTTGTAAGAGAAAAACAACATACAAAAGCATGTGCAAGTATCGGACGTCACTATGACTGGGCGTCTCGGAGGCTTCATTAGAGTCTAGAGGACATGGCAGCAGTGATGGCACAATTCTGTGCAGTAATGATTTCCACATTGGAATTCTATCCCTATTTAAACCATAGATTAAGTACCGGGAGGACACTTGGATTGTTTTGTTTCATTTTGTTTTGTTTCCAAATTCTCAGAAAGTTGCTAAACAGTGCATTTTACCAACATGAAAACATAAATCAAAATACAGAAAAATAAGGTCCTGATGCAAGGGGAGAAAAGAAGCAAAGGCAGTCTCAGGAACGGATCTGAGGGTTCTTCCCTGATGATGACTGCAGGAGGAGCTCCAGAGGGCACTAAAATGGACTGGAGTAGAAAATGGGGGACCTTGACAGATCTGTAGAGAGTATCCCCAAGAAAACAGTGGAGCCAGTAGAAGAAATAATTAATTTGACTATGAAAAAAAGTGCTAAAAGGATTTTTAGTGTTCGGTGGAAAGTGTGAAGTAATTCATTGCTGGGAGCCAATACTTAAGAGCAAGCTCACCTTGGAAACTTATCGCTTAAGTCAAGTGCTTGGAAGGTTACTGCCCTAGGCGAAACGAACATCCTGACCGTTAGATTACCACACCTGCTCCTGGACTTCCCCACCCTCTCATACCTCTGAGCACACCTACCCCCTCCACTTGTGTTTAAATAGCTGTTAAAAAATAAAGTTTTCGGGAGTTTGATCAGAATCCTGCCTTGCTCCCAATTTTTCGTGCCTCTTGTTCCCTTCTTCCACTCTCTCCCTCCATATCCTAGGTCCCTGCTGAACTAGCCCCGCAGGCCGGGGCACCTGTCTAATTTGTAGATAGAGAAGTTAAAGCAGAGAGAGATTAAAGTTTCTTTCTTTCTTTCTTTTCTTTTTTTTTTTTTTTTTTTTTTTTTTTTTGAGACAAGGGTCTCATTCTGTTGCCCAGGGTAGAGTGCTGTAGCATCATAGCTCACAGCAACCTCAAACTCTTGGGCTTGAACAATCCTTTTGCCTCAGCCTCCAGAGTACTTGGGACTACAGGTGCCTGCCACTATGCTGGGCTAGTTTTTCTATTTTTAATAGAGACAGGGGTCTTGCTCTTCCTCACATTGATCTCGAATTCTTGAGCTCAAGCAATCCACATGGCTTGGCCTCCCAGAGTGCTAAGATTACAGGCATGAGCCACCATGTCAGACCTAGATAAAGTTTCTAATGTAATAGTGTTAAAATGCCACGAGGCTGAAGAGCCTGTGGTGCCTGACCCTGGCCCCATCACCAGATAATGTGGAGTCTCTACTTACATTGTAAAGATCAGAATGCAAATTACTTTCAGGAAGGTGTGACGAGGTTTCTGGGGAGGAAGGTAGTTTTGCTAAGACTTAAATTTGGATGTGGACAGGAGGAGTCACCACCATCTTCATCTACTTCTACAGACGGAAGTTGAGAGCTTTTCTCTCACACTCATCAGGTATCACCCACCACCTACCCAGGACCAGAACTTCTCGTGAGAGGGAAATGAGACCGATAAAGCAGCAAGTCAAGGGGAAAAATGGTAAACAAAGGCCTTTGGGGGAGCAGATACTCAAACAGGTTTGAGGAGTAAATAAAAACTACCTTTTGGTTAAGAGAACAACAACTAGATTGAAGTTATCTTAGGATATGAAATCTGGCTCCTATAAGTCTATCAGTTAGTTTCAATATTTCCTTTATTCTTTTCTTCTGTGTTCCCTCCCTATCGGATCCACCCTTCTTGTTTTCTCACCTTTCTTAAACAATCTGCACTTATATTACTGGAAACTTCTGTTCCTTAGAGATGTTGTTCTATACAAGTTCTTCCTTTTTGCTTTTGGAAGACTTCACACTGCTCTGGTGCTCTTGCTTTGGACTTATCATAAAGTTCTGCATGATAATGCCAACTATGTGACGTAGTAGCAAGTATTATCTAAGTTTCTAGCAGGTTAAATGAGGAAGTACCAGCTATACTTTACATTAAGTGTTTACATACATACCCATGCATGCAAAATTATGTAACTACAGGATAGAGTATATTTATCTTGAAAATTTAGGATTTTTTGTTTGTCAGGAAACAGTGTCTCACTTTGTCTCCCAGGCTACAGTACAGTAGCTCAATCATAGTTCACTGCAGCCTCCAACTCCTGTGCTATAGCAATCCTCCTTCCTTGGTCTCCTAAGTAGCTAGGACTACAGGTGTGTACCACCACATATGGGCTAATCTTTTTGTTTTTTAATGTTTTGTAGAAATGAGGTCTCCCTTGTTGCCCAGGCTGGTCTTGGACACCTGACCTCAAGTGATCCTCCTGACTTGGACTCCCAAAGTGCTGGCATTATAGGCATAAGCCACCATACCTGGCCTAAGACATTTTTATTGCTAAGTCAGATTTGCCATCTACACCATTGCTCTTTAAATTATTTAGGAAAATGTTTATCTTGTTCTGTCTTTAAATACCCACTAGATGTTGCTAAAGGGCTGTGAAAACAAACAATCTTTGTTTGTTTCCTAGGCCTTTGGGTTACTTAATTAGAGTTCAAGGAAACTTTTAAAGATGTCAGAAATAGTAAAGGTAAAAGCCTAAACACAGAAACAGGAAGTGCATCTTCAAAAATATTAAGGAAGTTAACACTGACTGAAGAGGGCTCAATGTATAAAGGCAATGTTGGCTGTAGCTGAAACTTGTGCTTAGCATTTTGACACTTAGTTGTCAACTAAAGAACAATTTTAAATCTTTAGAGATTATCTTCCCCAGGGCATCTGAAACTAGACTGAAGGTTTGGATCAGCTTTCGAAAGGTAGTACGAACATTCTGGGCATTTTACATTTATCACTATTTTCTCATTATGAAAGCATTACATCAACATTTAAACTATTAGTAAAGAAAAAAAAAATTAAATGAAGAAAATAATTATCCAGAAGCCCACTAGTCAGGGTGACAAATGTATAATATACTACCTAATTAATATATAGGGTATATACTATTTAATTAATATTTTATATATTAGTATTAATTACCTAGTATGTATTTATTACAAATGACTATATGATGTATAATTAATACATAGAATATTATATATTTACATATATATCTTCATTCTATGGATGTTATGAAGCATAATAACAACAAATACCTACACAACTCAAGACATAGGGCATTTCCAATGTTTTTGAGTCCTGTGAGAGTCTCACTCTGTTCCCCAGGAGTGAGAGTGCCAGGGCATCAGCCTAGCTTACTGCAACCTCAAACTCCTGGGTCCTGTCTCAGCCTCCTGAGTAGCTGGGACTACAGGTACTCATCACAGCTCCTGGCTAATTTTTCTATTTTAAATAGAAATAGGTCTTGCTCTTACTCAGGCTGGGTCTCAAACTTCTAAACTCAGCCTCTCAGAGTATTAGGGCTACAGGTATGAGGCACCCTGCCCGCCCCCCTGAGAACTCTTCTGTTTATCTGTCTCCCCTGAAAGGTAATTGCTACCCTGAGTTCTGTTTTTAACTTCTTATTCTTGTAATAAAGTTTTACACATGAGTTCTAAATAATACATTGCTGTTTTTGTCTTCAACCCTGGTAAATATTTCTGAAATTCATCCATATTGATGTCTTTATTAATTTTCTCAATCATAAGACATACCATTGCATAAAATACCATGAATTATTTGCCCATCCTCTCAACAAACATTTAGATTTATTTTCCCATAGAAAAACAACTGGGTTGTTTATTTATTTATTTTTGGCTATTTGTTATAAACAATGCTGTGCATGTGCCCTGGTGTCATGTAGGGATTTTTCTAGAAGTGGAGTTGCTGGGTGGTAGGTTTCATACTCAAGAAATGCTGCCAAACTCCTTCCTATGGTGCTTAAATCAATTTATAGGCTAGTGCAAGAATTTCTGTTGCTCTGTAGCCTCTGTTCTGGGACTTTAAAATTGTTTCCAATCTGTTACGCATGGAATTTCATCTTAGGTTGTAATTTGCATTTCCATGATTGTACCTTTTTAGTACATATGATTACTGTTTTTCCTCTTTCATATGTGTTCTTTTCTAAATGCTTATTTAAGCCTTTTCCAATTGTTCATGTTGTTCTTCTTGATCTGTACGTATTCTTTATGTATTCTGGGTTTTAATTTTTTCCTACTTATATGTGTTTTAAGAACTTTCTAATTGAGAAAGAATGGTATCTTTGGATAAACAGAAGTTCTTAATTTTCATGTTGTACCATTTATCTATTTTTTCCTTTTTCTGTGTGTGGTGATGTTGAGTCTGATTTAAGATGTCTTTACTTGTCCTAAGATTATAAAGATATTCTCTGGCTGGACGTGGTGGCTCAGGCCTGTAATCCTAGCACTCTGGTAAATTGAGGATCTCTTGAGCTCAAAGTTTGAGAGCAGCCTGAGTAAATGTGAGACCCCATTTCCATTAAAAATAGAAAAAAGTAGCCGAGTATTGTGGTGGGCACCTGTTGTCCCAGCTACTCAGGAGGCTAAGGAAGGACATCCTTGAGCCCAGGAGTTTGGGGTTGTTGCAGTGAGCTAGGATGATGCCAGTGGATCTAGCCAGGATGACAGAGTGAGACTCTGTCTAAAAAGTTTATTTTTTCCTGTGTCAAATTGGAAGTTTTGAATAAGTACCAAGAAACAGTAGGTACCACATTCTATAATCAACTGCAAGTTAACAACCCTACAGGAATTTAAAAACAAGTTACACAACGACATCATCTACACTGAGCATTTTAAATACTTGGGAGAAGAGTGTTATTCAGGGAATTTTTGTGATGGTTTCTTTTGAGAGAGCCGCAGGTGGACTGTGATTCTTCTCTCTTCCTCAATCAAATCTAGGGAGAGGAGCTTCACTGGGTCTCTTGAAGGCTTGCCATGTGTGCTCCATGATTAAGGGCACGGAAGACTTGTATCTGGTTCACCTAAGAACCTTAATGGGAAAGAAGGACTGGCTATCATGGTAGAGCAAAGGGAATGATCAGCGTATACTGTCGGAGTTTACTTGGGTAAAAACTGTTCCTTATAAGCTATGTAGGTTATATGCGCACATGAGAACCAGCCTGGTTAAATCCCATCAAAAGGGCAGTCTATTAGGTGAACAGTTCTCAGTAGAAATAATGGAGATGGACTTCTGTGCTAAGGAATCACTGAAATAAGGTACGTTCTCTCACCACCTACCACTGGTGGTGCAGGTCTTCAAAAGCATTGCAAAGTCACTTATGAGGGAGTCATCTTTAAACAAATACCAGACCCAGAGGGTGCAAAGCAGCTTCAGAACACTACCACTCAGCTGTGTGCTGGTAAGTTTTTAACAACCAACCTTTTCGGGGTGGGGGGGGTATTAAAGAAAAAATACTGTATTTAATGATACTTTTTTTTTTTAATTTTTTTTTATTGTTAAATCATAGGTGTGTACATTAGTGCAATCGTCTGTACCCATTCTAACATGCACCATAGATGTGGCCCCACCTATTACCCTCCCTCCACCAAAACCTCCCCCCTCCCTTCCCCTTCCTTGGCCCTTTCCCCATAGTCTTGTGCTAAAGTTGGGGTATAGCCTTCATGTGAAAGCTATAATTTAGCTTCATAGTAGGGCTGAGTACAAAAAAGTGAAAATCTTGTGTATCTCCTTTCATCCAGATTGCATGACTCAGCCTCTTTCTAGAAATTCTGGAGGGCCATGCCTCTTGGCCTGTTGGGTACTAGGAATCATGGCCAAAATCTCATTCCTATTACTTATGTTGGCTCCTTACAGCGGTGGTTTCTGGACTGTTTGGACCCCTGTCCATTTAGGAAACTGGTATTGGGTCTGTCCTTCTTTATATCCTGGTAGGGGGATTGGGGAACATAAAGAGGAGGAAGTTTGTCAGCTTCACTATTTGTTAAAAACTGATTCTACCTATCTTGCTTTGGTGACATATTCTAAACTAGTTAAGGGAAATTTAGTTGATTAAGATTGGAAAGCATCTGAATTTGCACTTTTTGCATTTCTTTCTTTCTTTTTTTAATTGTTGGGGATTCATTGAAGGTGCAAAAAACCAGGTGCAAAGAACTGCTTGCATTTGTTAGGTAAAATCACTCTGATAATTGTATCTGGCCGCCGTCCCCTCCCTCATTCCCTCTCTCAGCTCCCTCATTCCCCCACCCGCTGCCATGTACTAGCATTAATTGTCCTCATATCAGATTTGAGTACATTGAATTCTTGCTTCTCCATTCTTGTGATGCGTTACTAAGAAGAATGTGTTTCAGCTCCATCCAAGTTAACACAATAGATGTAAAGTCACCATCTTTTTTAGTGGCTGTATAGTAGTCCCTGGTGTACATATACCTCAGCTTGTTAATCCATTACTGGATTGGTGGGCATTTAGTTTGTTTCCACAATTTGGCAATTGTAAATTGAGCAGCAATAAACAGTCTAGAAGACACCAGTGGCAATTTCAACAACAACAAAAATAAACAAATGGGACTTAATTAAAATGAATAGCTTCTGTACAGCTAAGGATATAACAACCAAAGCAAATAGACAACCATCAGAATGGGAAATGATATTTGCATATTATAAATTGGAAAAAAGCTTGATAACTAGAATCTACAGAGAACTCAAATTAAGCAACATAAAAAGATCCAATAATCCCTTATATCAATGGGCAAGAGAGATGAATAGAACCTTCTCTAACAAAGACAGAAGAATGGTTAACAAACATGAAAAAATGCTCACCATCCCTAATTATCAGAGAAATGCAAATCAAAACCATGCTGAGATATTATCAGAGAAAGGCAAATCAAAACCATGCTGAGATATCACCTAACCTCAGTGAGAATGGCCCAAATCACAAAATCTCAAAGCCACAGATGCTGGCATGGATGTGGAGAGAAGGTAACACTTTTACACTATTGGCAGGACTGCAAACTAATACAACCTTTTTGGAAGGAAGTATGGAGAACCCTCAAAGAACTCAAACTAGACCTCCCATTTGATCCTGCAGTCCCATAACTGGGCATCTACCAAGAAGAAAAATATCATTTTATTATAAGGGAATTTTTTCTTTTTTGAGACAGAGTCTCACTTTTGCCCCAGGTAGAGTGCCATGGTGTCAACCTAGCCCCCAACAACCTCAAACTCCTGGATTCAAGTAGTCTTCCTGCTTCAGCCTCCCTAGTAACTGGGACTACAGGTGCCCACCACCACACCTGGCTACTTCTGCATTTTTTTTTTATGGTACATTTGGTGGCAGTGGGATTCCCCAAACCCCTTGCCAGGAGTTTCACTCAATGGAAAGCACCAACATTAAGGTGGAGGCTGGGGTCTCAGGGTCCAATATCAAGAGTGGCCAAGGACATTCTCGGAACGGGGAGAGAGGCTCAGAATACTTATTTTGGTTGAGAGCACCACAGCATGTGTTCAAACACCAAATATGCTGAAACATACTTTGGATGCCATTCTCATCACTTACCAGCCCAAAAGTGACCTTGAAAATCACTGATTTCAGTGTCTTTGCTTTATCCTTCTACACTACTGGATAGATGGAAATCCTCCCCTTATTAAGAATGGACAAAGGAAATTTAACTTTCTCTCCCAAGTAACCCATTTCAGCGATATTTGTTGGTGATGGTACCCATTAAGTATAAGACATTTGGACTAGTGTGTGTGTGTGTGTGTGTGTGTTAGGGTTCGTTCTGACAAAGTGCATATGGATGGGTAGTAATGGTCTGTTTGTGATTTCAGGAAAGTGGAGTATCCAGTTTTCAATGGTGACCCCTTTTTCCCACCTGAACAGCCTGGGACTAAGAGTGGAGTCTTACCCATGCCTTTCTTTCCCCCCTCCAAGTAGTGCTCTGAAGATTTTGATAAGAGGCATTAATGATAGAGGCAAACAGCGTGTGGCTGTGACTGGTGAAATTGTGTGTTTGTAGAGGGGTTGAAATTGTGCAACTTGGGACTGTAATTACATGAGGATAAATGGGTAGTGTGCTTGTCATGTCTGTGTCTGCGTTTTTCTTTGTGAGCACTGAGCCAGATAACTGAAGTCTCTGAGTGGTTTGCAAGAAAACTGAGGATGAATATTGCCTCTAACTGCCCAGACCCCAGAGAGAGGCTGCTCCGTGGGAGGGTAGAGGAATAGGGATTTAAGTTACAACAATTGTTTTTAAAGCAAATGCAGAAAAACACCCAAGATATAGCCCACTAGCCTCCATGCAGCTGAGAGCTTAATTATAGATTCCGTGCACGCTCCCTGCTGCACTCTCCTGCCCTGAGGTCAGCCTAATGACTGGAAAGTCCGCAAAAGTAACAGCTACTGTCCCTTGGCCTATTTTAAAAATACCCCTAGGACATGCACACACTGTTTATATGGACATGCAACACTCTGAATCGGGTTGGGATAATATCAGTTTTCTAACAATGCTTCCCTTGTGGATAATGCTTGGGGGGTGATGTGGGTCATCAAAGATGCTTAGAGGGATTCTTGAGTTACTTTTTGTTTTTGTTTTTTTTAATGAGTTGTGTCTTTTCATTGGGTTCTTTCAGCCTGCGATCAACTCTGAGCTGACCTTGATTTTACCCTTGGGGGGGCTCTTCTGGAGCTGCCAGTGGAAGAGAAAGAATCCTTTTAGTCTGCAGAGATTCTCTACCCTTCTTCACCTGTATTTTTTGGAGGAGTTTTCTACCTCTGTGGATTTGTTCTTATACTCTAGGTATGGACAGTGATTTTTCAGATTATAAGTTTCAGCTCATAGGCGGATCCTACAGTTACGAGTAGATAGAAAATACCAGAATGTGTGCATTGTCCTTACAGCCAGGTATTATTTCTTGTAATCTTCGTTCCATTTATATACATAATCATGTTCCCCTGTGTGTTATAAATCACAAGGTAAAGTGGATTTCTTACTGTGGGTCATTTTCAAAAGGTCTAAAATCTACTTACCTAGGAGACCAAAACAAAATTTAAGTAAATACTGTCATTTTGACTTTTGTTGCCATTCTTTGTTGTTTGCAGCGACGGTAGAATCTTGGCATGTGTCAAAGGCACTTGAATTCTGCTGAGCAAATGGGCACTGGGCCCCTTATTACCTAGTAGGAAGGTAAAGCCGCTCATTTAAATGCAGCAAAGTGCAGGAGATGGGGAGGAAGAGAAGAAAAGCAAACAGTGTACGTGGAAAGTCTCAGCTCTTCACAGTGAACAGGCATTTTCAAATACCAAGGATTCCCTCGTGTTAATGCTATAGAGCATTTCCATACACTTAGAAATGATATGCTCATTTGTAAACCAAATTATGATGTTGTGATATTAAAGCCCAGGAAGGCAGGTGTTCAGAAAGCACACTGCTTATTCCAAGGGCCCTGTGAGAGCCCGGTAAGTATTCTGTTTGCTGACAGCAGCCTCGTCCCCGCTCCACTTTCCCCTGCTCCTCACTGATCTGCCCACCTGCGCCTTGCCCCTCCCCAGACCCATCATCATGCCAGGTACCAAATCAGCACAGGTCCTTCAATCTTCATTACCCCTAACATGTCATCTTTCACACAACCCAACCAGTAGCTAGAGACTCGTGCCTCTAAACTGACTCGACTTGCCTGGAGCTGTGGCTTTCTCCTCTTTTCCATGTGCCCTGAGGGCTGGAAGAGGTCAACCCTAAGTTCCAATTCTGGTTCCACTGCTTATTAACTCTGTGGCCTTGGGCAAGTTGAGCTGCACTTTCATCATCTGTGACTGTGTGGGTGGTTTTGACTGGCCCATAGTCTTGTTGTGATGACTATGTGCAGTAATGTGTATAAGGTACTAGGCAGAAAGTGGCTCTTCTGTCCCTGTTTGGTGCCTCCTCTTTGTGCTGTTATCTGCTTTGTGTCTTTATTAAGGGCCATTTGAGCCCCCAGGACTGAAGCTCTGCTTTTCTCTTGCTGTTTTCTCTCCCTGGAGCCTGGAGATCTCCATCCATTTGGCTATGATCATGCTACCTGTCACCTGTCCAGACTGAGACTCTGGAAGTTGTGATTCATGGCTCTTGTGTTTTGGACCCCTGTGCTGGCTCCACCTGAAACATTCCAGGAGGTTGGTAAGACTGTTAGAGATACCCATGAGAGCCTCAGCGGCCAGCTGATCCACCAGCACCTGTGTCACCGTAAAGACGGGTCTCATGTGGGCACCGGCCTCTTCTCCACCTCATGTTTTTGGGAATGAGTCATCACACCCAAATGAATCAGAAGGGATTACCCTTTCCGTATTTCCCCTTCATCCCTCTGATCTTCTAAGTGAATGAATACTTTGAAAGTTTCTGCCTCGAAACTTATCTGATCTTGAACTGCTCATAAATGTATGTTTAGATTTGAATTCACATTTTCAATATCATTACACATTAAAAATATTTTATATTTTTAAGCACTTTTAAAATTCTTCTTACATTGCAAGGTGAAATTCCCCCTGGAATTGAGTCTTGTTTCCACTTCTCAGTTACCTCATCTTGAGTGATCCACAGATTTCGGTTTCCTGTGAAATATTGCCTGCTTCTCCAGGGTGTGGAAGATGAAAGTGCTCCAAATATTGTGATGCCATATGCAAATGTGGTTACAGTGGTAACGTCGTTAACAGTGAGTGACAGATTGTACAAAACAGTAATAGTAACTATTATTAGTGGGCTACAGATAACCATCTCTTCTTGATGGTGACAGATTGGACCAAATTTTCCTGCACAATAGCCACGATGCTAAGCTCTGATGGAAAGAGACTAATCTTACAAAGTTTTAGTCAACTCTAAATACCCAGATCTACCACTGGGTAAACAAGGTGAACTTGGCAAAAGATATTTTGATACATTTTTGTCACCCTGGGAGCAATCTGGCTATTAGCAGAGGAAATAAGAGGCCCCTTGGTCAGTAGGTCACTTGGTCAGCCTCATCACTGGTACTGATGGCCTTACCTCAACACAACCCTTGCTCATTTTCTATGTTCAAGTTGCGCCTGGGTTCCATTAACTGGAATTAAATCTTGACCTTCTTCTCTGGTTTCCTGCCTGGATTCCCCGTGAAAAACCCCAAGACTGACCTCCAGTCCTTGTGTGAGAGAGCCCCTGAAACTCACCGCCAAGCCTGGTGCCAGGTTCTGCAGCCTTCTCATACATCTGCTTGGTACATGTATCAGGCCAAACACCAATCTGCCTTATCTGGGCTCTGCCCGTCAACCTGGCCCCTTCTGCCGGGGCCTCTGTTGCCAGCTGCCATTCTGACCACTCTTCTTCCTTTTGCCAGTTGGAACTATCCCTGGCCAGTGGCTTTGTGCTGATGGACCTTCTACTGATTGGACTCCAATCCCACGTGGTCTTTTATATTTTGAAGTATTTATTGGGTTTAACTTACTAGAAAGTTTAGGGTAAGATGACTTGATTAAGCACACCCTTAATTTTCCTTCGCCCTCCCCTCCCCCTGTAGCAACTATCAATTAAATGCTCCTTTTCTAACTTCATGTAAGAAATACATTTGTTCTTGGAACTCTCACTAAACTGACTGTGGTCCAATTTACTAAAATGACATTTGCTGATAGAAAAGACATTTCACTATGTCTAAGGAGATTAAAATGTGATTTTTCTCAACTGTCGACACTGTTTTTGATAGATTTCCTGTGTTTTGTGTTGTTGTTTTCTTTTTTCCAAAAGTAAAGTTATTCACATTATTGTAATTCCATATAGTACAGAGTCAGAACAAAGGATGTGATGCAAATCCTTAGCAGAAAGGTCGTGTGAGTCACCGCAGCGTCCTGACCCAGTGGGGCCTGAGAGCTGCAGTGGGTACCCAGCCTGGGTCTTCAGATTCGGACACCTCTCACTTCTGGGCCTGCTTTTCATCTGAATATTGGCCCCCAAGGAAAGCAATAGAGGCATACTCACCTGCAAACAAAGGCGGGTAGTGTGAAGGGAAGTGAATACTTCACAGAACTCTGAAATAAACCAGATTCTCAGAACCTCTCACTCTTAATAATAATTCCTGTCATTCTTTATCTTTCAGGACAGAAGTGATTGAGAGAATTAAAGAGCAGGCTTAGTCATGATAAAAGCGTGAGTTCTGATTGGTGACCCACAATAACAACTTGAAAGTAATAAACCTTGTTCTAGCAAGAAAAGATGATGAAGACTCCAGTTGCTATTCACAACTGGTTGATGTTTACCACTGAACACACAGCCCCACGCTAGGTGTCTGTACCTTCCCGAGGTTGATGAGAATAAGCAGTGAATATAGCGACACAGTGAGCTCCTCTGTTTGATGAGCAAATGTGAAAGAAGAGAGTAGTTTTGCAGAAGAGAAATCATTTCAGTATTTCCATCAAGGATTAGTCTGTTGATGAGGAAATTCAGAGAGCAAAAGGCCTGCATAGCTTTTGGTTAACATTTTACATAGTTTGGACTGACTACACCTATAATTCCTGGTAACACAATTTCTGGTAACTCTGTATCTTTGGCAAATTTTGGAAGTCAGTTGGAGCCACCTCCAGGATGAGACTAGCTATCATATTACTAGGTCAAGATTTTACATTCTCGTCAGCGTTAGGTTGCAAACAACAGAGACCTAGTCACGTCTACTGAAAGAAAAGAGGACAGTTTTAAGGATAGACTGGAAGTGAAACCACAGAATATTAGTCGCTCTTCTGCTTTCTGTCTCTTCTCCCTGTGGATCGGCTTCATTCTGCCCTCAGGTTTATCTTGAACTTCACTGTGGTCCACCCAGGGTTTACCTCATGCTCTTTTCATTTAGCTGTCATAACAATCTGACTCAGATTTCCAGTTTCTCAAATTAAAATTCTTAAACAGGGAGTCTCATGGACCCATCCCAAATTTTTGAGTCAGGCAACCAATATAGATAGCTGGCCAGCCTGTGAATACACTGGACTTGAGTCAGGCCAAACCTGGCATAATCAGAGGTAGCTTTGGAGTCAAAGGTCAGAGTTGGTTTGCTTAGAGTAGCGGTCTGTGGCCAGGCAGGTTCACTCCCGCAGCTAGTCCGTAAGGGCAAACACTGACCTGTTGTGAAAGAAAAAGTGCCCCGGGTGGGGAGACCACAGTCTCATCTTTTTTTTCCACTGAGTTTTGAAATTCAACGATGACGGCCTCCTGCTCTCTCCTGTTGAAGGTGGCCTGTCCTATATCCCCTTGGTGAGAACATTGCTTTCTACCCTATGGGGAAATTAAGACATGATGTAAAAAGCTGCTGCTGGGAAAGTGGACAATGGGAGTGGGAAGAGAGAAGAAGAGAAATGAGGAAGAACAGGCTGGAAAGGAAACCCTCAGTTTTCACCCAAGAACTTGATACATCTCGGTCATGTTAAGCCATAGCTACAGAACTGGCAGGGGCAGAGGTTGGGCAGGAGGATGAGGGAGGTGGAGGGAAGGGAAGTGGGGTTGAAGCCAGGGGCCAAAGAACAAGAAGGAGGGGATTTGGATATTGGGCCTTCGACGGTGGGATTGCACCTGGTTGCACTTGCACATCTTTGCTATGATGTTGCCAAAGGTAGGACAAAGTGGGGACAGTCAGTGGGCAGGCTGGCTTTCAGCTTTCCCATTTCCAAAATGCTGGCCAGTGGACGAGTCTGTGAGTAATCACTGGGGCAGTAGAGCTCAGCAAGTGTGTCTCAGCTACAAACCAGCCCCAATCAGAGATGCACCAGAACACATGTCTGGGAGCTCCAGCCATCTTTACTGTGTCATAATATTTTGAATTTGCCATACAAACAAGTGGTCAGAGGTGCAGATGCCATGTCACTGTTGGGACAATTCAGATGGCTTTAAAACGTATGTGATATTTTCACCGAGCATATACCCTTTAGGGAAGACAGAAAAACTTCTTCATTCTTTCACGTATTCTTCTCTTGTTTTTAACATAAACCATCTATCCTCATTGGATGCCATTTGGTCTGGCCTAGAGATTCACGTATGTTGAGGTTCCGAAGTATTCAGACTCCTGGGCACTGTGTTCGCACTACACAAATCATTTTTTTTTTTTTTTTTAACGCTTGTTTCTTGACAATTAAAGAAGAATATGCTTGCTGAACTCCTGAATTTTTTAAGCTTAGCTCAGATGTCCCTCCTCCTGGAAGCTTTCCTACCCTCCTAGAGGTCTCCTGTCCCCTCAGCTTTGTCAGGCACGTACCACTTTCTGTCGTAGTTTACTTACTTGAGTGATGGCTTCCCTCCCTCACCTATGAGCTCCCTTCCTACAGCACTGGTGGTTTTGTCACTTATGACCCTCCGGCACTGAGCCCAGGGAGCGATGCGTGCTAGACGCCCAGTGGCTGTCAGCTGAATTAAGTAGACTGTGTTTCAACCCAGTGTAGTATTCACAATATGCTTGGAGCCATCGTGTGGGAAGAACGCAGGACGTGGAGTCAGGATGTCTGTGTTTAAGCCTCGTCTTATTCTTTATGAGCGTGTGGCTTTCGTTACTGTCTCCCAGGCCCCGGTTTTCTCATAGATAAAATTGGGGTAAGGATTCCTGCTGCACAAGACTTTTGCGAAGATGAAATGAAAAAAAGATATATGCACATACATATGAGAAGTCTTTAGAATGTTAAAGCACCATTCATAAGCAAGATATTATCAAAGCCATCCTTTCGGAGTTTTACAAGCTAATCTGCCTTAGATGTGATCCAAGACAGACCTTTCCTCTGCTGAATCCTGCTCTATGGCAAACATATCGGACGGCTGAAAGCTGTGCTGTTGTGAGAATAATAAATATGAAACATCTGCCTGACATACAGTGCTCACTTGATGAACGATAGTTGCTATTACTGTTGTTACTGCTATTAATATTAGGGTAACACAGCATTTCCGCCGATGGCTTGGAGGATAGCAACTGGGTGACCTGAGAGTGTAATGGAGCTTCCTCCCTCACGCAGTTGTGCAGCCCTCTGTCCCCGAAAAAGCAACTGATTTCGTGTCTCCTTTCCCGATAGTCTAATCTCTTCTTATGTGCTGTGAGGGTGACTCTGAGCTCAAGACAGAAGTGCTGGAAAAATCCAGGTGAGTGGGTCTGCCCTCTTGAGCACGTGCTGTAGTTCCCTTATTATCTGTTTCTGTTGACCAGAGAAGCTCTACGGAGGATAGTGAAGCTCTAAAAACGTTAGCACTTACCTGCTGGGCTGATAGGCACCTTCACCTAGAGGGCATGGAAGCCTTTCAAGGCCTAGATGCCACTGAGCCTTGTTAATTTGTGAAAGGGTTTTATACTTGCCCCCTTTCTTTCTTCTTCTCTTTTTAACCATTCTTAATTTTCCAATCCTCCTCTTTGTTGGCTTCAAATGTGCTCACCAGAGCCCTGCCAGCTTTAGTTGGAAGAAATATGTTTCCGAGCTTAGTTGGACATCAGTTTTCTTTGGGCCCTGCCCAGACTTTTGACAGAGAAGGTAGTGTTAAGGGGGTTGCTGGTGTCTAGACAGTAAAATCAGAAACTGTGTAATTTATGTTGTATTACAGACATCCACTTCCCGGATTGGAAAAAGGAAACCGGCTTTTATCTAAGGAAGTTACATTAAAAACCAAAGCCCCTGGGTATTTCTGACCTATGAAGTTGAAGCTTGAGTAGTTTTACATAACATTCTCCAGCCCCTTTCAAAGACGGGAATTTTTGAGAGTAGTAATACAGAGAGCCGAGATGAGAAATAAACTCCCAGATTTCAAGAGTTAATTCACAGACCCATATAGCAATTCTTCCCAGCTACTTACCTCTGGTTAGACCCCTGTAAGCACACAATGCAATCTAGGTAATATACGTAAGTTTCAGGGGGATATTGGAAAGTTGGAGAGGAGAGAGGCTAATAGCAAAAGAGGATGGAGTTGTGTGGAACTCTAAAGATTGAAGATTAGACCAAGGAAACAACAACAACAAAAAATCATACATTTCCTTAAAGAAAAAGGATTCTGTTGATTAGGAGAAAGTACAATAAATAGAAAAATAGTCTAGGTGCAGTGGGTTAAACCTTTAAACTCTTTGTGAGGCTGAGGCAAGAGGATTGCTTGAGGTCAGGCATTTGAGACAAGCCTGAGCAACATAGGGATGCCCTCATCTCTACAAAAAATAGAAAAATCAGTTGGGCATAGTGGCACACACCTGCATTCCCAGCTACAAGGAAGGTGAGCCCAGCTACACCTGAGCTCAGGAGGATCACTTGAAGCCAAGATAAACTCTTAGGCTGCAGTGAGCTATGAGGACACCATTGCACTCTGACCAGGGCAGCAGAGTGAGGCCCTTTCTCAAAAACAAACCAACCAACCTCAATTACACAATATTTTGGGATCCTTTTGAGGTTACTTAATATTTATAAAGATTAGATACTCAATTATCATTACTGTAGAAAACAGTGGAAAGATAAAATCTTAATAAGCTAGGCAAAATTTATGTAGAACTAAAGGTATTTAAAAGCCATGACAGCGTTTGTTGTTTTGACCTAGATGATTGTTGGGTCTTTAATGAGAAATCTTGAGTGTCCTTGAGAAAAGGGTAAACTCCTTTAGGTAGAGCTACAAGATGTCATATCAAAGGCTACTATCTCAACTGTTTAGAATGCTTTAGTCTTATTAGCAATATGAATTCAATCTTTGCTTTTCTATCTTTTAAAATTATTAATATCTTTTAAAATAGGAAAATTAATCAGACTTTATTCATTTACAGATGAAATGTGTTGTTATCCTTATCAGATACTGGATTTACTCTATAAGGCTTAAATTTCACATGAATAGTTTCTAGCAGATTGTGTCTAGGGTTAGGACAGACACTCACAAAGTGCTAATTGAACTGTATGTTGAATTCTTCTAAATCTTACATGGAAAGCACTTTTCAGTGTGTAGTAGCTAGATTATCAAAATTTGTTTCAAAGAGTCCAGGCACTCTTTGAAGAGGCCTGTAATCCTTGCACTCTGGGTGGTCAAGGTGGGTGGATCCCTTGAGCTCAGGAGTTCGAGTCCAGCCTGAGCAACAGCAAGACCCCCATCTCTACTAAAAATAGAAAAACTAGTCGGGCATTGTGGCCGGTGCCTATAGTCCCAGCTACTCAAGAGGCTGAAGCAGGAGGATCTCTTGAGTCCAAGAGTTTGAGGTTCCTGTGAGCTATGACACCAGGGCATTCTACCAGGCCAATAGAGAGAGACTCTGTCTCAAAAAAAAAAAAAAAAAAAAAAAAAAAAAATTGTTTCAAAGAAACAGAATATAAGAAATAAGAGAAGGCTATAATGTATAATATAATCAATATATGGATTGATTTCTAAGTACACATGGTAGGTGTCTGTACAGAAGTATGTACTACTTTCTTTAGTAACCAGCCTGAGATGGAACATTAGTATTACACCATGGCCAATTTTGATGTAATGCAAAGATAGGAAAACTGTAGAAATGACAGTGACAACTTATAATAGTCATAATTAAGCACTTATATTATCAGCTCACTTAATCTTTACAACAACTCTGAGAGTTTGATATTATCAGTTTTTCAAATGAGCAAATTGGAGTTCAGAGAAGTTAAGTAACATGATTAAAATCACAAACTTAATAAAAATTGGATGGATTTACATTTGGCCTATTTTGGATTCAAAACCCATCCTCTTAATTACCACCCTGTTATAAAACACTTTATCCATCTTTACTGGTTTCTCATAAAAAGTTATATTTTGGTCTACCCTACTGTGCTCTTTAGGTATCAATATATTGCACCTCCAGAAGAAGAGCCCTTTGAAAGTAGATCTTTCTCCATCATCATGATCCCTACTCTGGTTATTTAATGCCACATAAAAATTATCTCAAAACTTAGTGGCTTAAATCAATGACAGCATTTAGTTTGCTCATAAATCTGCAAATTGGGCAGGACTTGGTGAAATAACATGTCTCTTCTCTGCTTGGTGCCAGCTGAGGTAGCTCAGAAAGGAATACACTTGGCCCCTTAACAAGGCAGGGGTTAGGGGCACCAACCCCCTGCAAAAAACCTGCATATTACTTTTTACTCTCTCAAAACTTAACTATTTCTTATAACATGAACAGTTGGTTAATACATATTTCATGTTATATATATTAATATATTCTTAAACTAGAGGAAAAAGAATGTTATCAAGAAATGAAAATATATTTACTCTCTATTAAGTGAAAGTGGGTCATCATGAAGTCTTCACCCTCATCATTTTCACACTGAACAGGCAGAGGAGGAGGAAGGGGTGGGGTTGGTGTATGTGTCTCAGGGGTGGCAGAAGCAGAAGAAAATAAATGGGCCCCTACAGTTCAGACTCATGTTGTTCTAGGGCCAACTGTAATTATTTGACTGTTTGAGCAGTTGGTCCTGGGAAGACTCAACTAGCTGGGGGCTGGCACAGTGGAGGTTCCATCCACAGGCTCTCTCTCCACCTCTGTGCGGACACCTTGGGCACGTGGTCTCTCCAACACTGTGGCATCAGAGTTACCAGGCTTCCTGCACGTCAGCTCAGGGTGTCCGAGGTATGGGGAGGATTGGGGCTGGGGAGGCACAGAGGGAGAGCCAGGCAGGAGCCGTGCTGCCCTTTACAGCTAGCATGAGCAACACTTATACATCAGCAGCAACACTTCCATGCAGCATCACTTCCATCAGAGTTTTTGGGTACAAATGAGCTGCTAAGGCTGGCCCATATTCAAGGAAAAGGGAATTAGTCTCTACCTTTTGCGGGGAAAACGTGAAAAAGAGTTTGTGAACTTCTTTTGAAAGCACTGAGGCATCCAAGAACCTTGCTCAAGTAGCTCCTCGCGACTCCAGTCTCAACTGTGATAGAGCTGGCTCCAGACAGAAACGTGCAAGAAGCAGAGTTGTCCACACCCACCACTCCACACCTATGACCCTCGCTCTTTTCAGGACCTCCCTGCCCACCAGTGAGGCCCTGGATGGCCACCGAGCTTCTCTGCTTCCCTCATTCCCCCCATCTCCCCCTCGCACCATACTTACCTGGCTGACTAACCCAGGACCTGAAGCCCAGAGAGAGGCCAGTACCATTACCTGCCAGTCAGCACAGCCAGCAGAGCTCCTGCGGCATCTGCACCGCCTGGTGCCTGCACCAGCTCTAACCAGGCTCCCAGCAGTGCCACAGCACTCTTCCCATCACCAGCAACACGTGGCTTTCTCACCGTTTGAACCAATGGTGTGCCTGGTGTTTTGGCCAAACGTTTCATTGTCCACTTTAGTAAACCTCACTCATGTGTTCACTGAAATGTTAAATCACCATGAGTGCCATCAGTAAAAGCTATTAGTGTGGCATGAAAACACCTATTCAATGGTGTAGAAAAGAGGGGGATTTGCCTTCCTTGGAAGAATACAGCGCTTGCAGGGGCAAAGCAGGGTTTTTTTTCTTTGACTCCCCTGGTGACTTTAATATTCCAGAAAATAAAATACTTTATTATCTTGGCACTTGTATAAATCTTGATGCATATTTTTTCATGTTTGTGAAAATACATTTTTAGAAAATAAAATGTAAATACTAAAAGCTTCTTAGAGCTTTGAGAAATAATGGTGAATACTGTTTTATATACTAATAAAATCAGTCATTTGAAGTTTTATTTGCAATGACCTCTGTCTTATTCCTAGTCACCACACAGCAGATTTTCCTTGAGTTTTTGAAGGTAAAACAATGTGCAGGATTTACGGTATGAGACCCACTGACTCTAGACTTTGTTTTTAATCATCTTATAAACTGCACAGTGGTTTATGGAGGGACCAGCCAAGTACATTCTTTTGTTTTAAAATCATGGCGCTTGATTTGGGGAGTGTAAACGTGGCCCTTAACTCCTAATTCTGAACCACTTCATCATATGTGAGCAGTGAGTGGGCCTTACGTCCTGAAGCTTACTTTCAGAAGCAGCCTTCTCCAAAGTTTGCCATCTGTGAGGAGGCAGTCACCTGGTGACTGTCACAATGCAGATTATAGGGCTGAGTTCAGACACCCTTGAATATGGCCTTTACTAGCAGCCATGGAGAGAACATTTACTCTGTGCCAGGCACTGGAGGTAATTTATCTTATTTAATCTTCTATGTGTTTATTCCACATTTATAAGTAGAAATTTTGACCTAAGTATTTTATATTTTTAGCAATTGTAAATAGTTTGTTTTTTTAAACAGTCTCACTCTGTCACTGAGTAGAGTGTCATGGCATCCTAACTCACAGCAACCGCCAACTCTTGGGTTCAAGAGATCCTCTTCTCTCAGCCTTCCCAAATAGCTGGGACTATAGGCACTCACCATAATGCCCAGATTGTTTTTCTATTTTTTTAGTAGAGACAGGAGTCTTGCCTCTACTGAGGTTGGTCTTAAACTCCTAAGCTCAAGGGATCCACTCACGTTGGCCTCCCAGGGTATATAGTTTTACAGGTGTGAGTCACCACACCTGGCCAATAGTATGATATTTCTAGTTTCGAGGTCCACATGTTTGTTCAATGCTGGTCTATAGAAACACTATTTTTTGTATGTTTACCTTGTACTCTGTGACTTAGTTGAACTCACTTATCAGTTCTAGGATATTTTTTCTTGTTGTTTTTTGGGTTTCTTTGTAGCTCTTTTAGAATTTTCTCTCCCAAGATTCAATGACCATCATGGCATTTGTAAAAAGGAACAATTTTATTTCTTCCTTTCCAATGATGTCTGCTGTTTATTCCTTTTTCTTGCCTTATTGCAGTGGCTAGAATTTTTAGTACTACCTTAAACAAGAAAGCATTTAGTCTTTCACTATTAAATGTAATGTTATCTACAGGATTTTTATAGATCATCTTTATAAAGTTGAGGAAGTTCTCTATTCTCACGTGTTTGAGAGGTTTTATCATTAGTGGGTATTGAATTTTGTGATATGGTTGAGTGATTTTTCTTCTTTAATATAGTACATTGTGTTGATTTATTTTAAAATACCAAACCAGCCAACTTGGTTATGGTGTGTAGTTCTTTTATATATTTCTAAATTCCATTTGCTAATATTTTGTTATGAATTTCTGTGTCTGGGTTTATGAGGGTCTGTAGTTTTCTGTCTGTGTGAATGTGTGTGTATAGTATCTTTGATTTTGGTATTTTGATAATACTATTTTAATAAAATGAACTGTAAAATGTTCTGTCTACTTGTACTTTCTGGAAGAGATTGCGTAAAACTGGTGTTGAATCTTCTTTAAATGTTTGGCATAACTCTCCAGTGAAACCTTCTGGGTTGGGAGAGTTCTTTTTTGGACTTTAAAAATTATCAATTCAATTTCCTTAATAGTTACAAAGCTATTCAAATTGTCAGTTTTGAGTGAGCTGTGGTAGTTTGTGTTTTCAAAGAATTGGTCCATTTTTTACCTTGATTTTCAAGTTTGTGAGTTGTAGAGTTGTTTGTAGTATTCTCTTACTATTCCGTATATGCCTTCAGGGTCTGTAGTAGTATCTCATTTTGTTCTTGATATTGGTAGTTTGTGTCTTTTGATCTTTTCTTCTTTGTCAGTCTTATTAGAGGTTTGTCCATTTTATTGATCTTTACCAAGAACTACCTTTCAGTTACATATATTTTCTCTTGTGTTTTTCTGTTTTTAATTTCATTGATTTCTATTCTTATCATTGTCTTCTTTCTGCTTGCTTTAATCTTAGGAGGCTTTGCTCCTTTTACTCCTCGTACTGAGGTGGGAGCTTAGCTTATTGAGACTTTCTCTTTTCTAATGAAAGCTGTTAGAACTATGAATTTCCTTCTTAGCATTACTTTAGCCATATCTCACAAATTTTGACATTTTGTGTTTTCATTTTCATTCACTTCAGTGTATCTTTTTATTTCCATGGAGACTTCCTCTTTGACCCATTGATTATTTAGAAGTACCTTGTTTATTTTTCAAGTGTTTGAAGCTTTTCCTGCTATCTTTCTGTTATTAATTTCTAGTCTGATTCCATTATGATTAGAGAACACTGTATAATATTAACTCTTTTAAATTTGATGAGGTTTGGGTTTTTTGGCTTAGGATATACTAAGTTAAACAGATCTTAGTCTATGTTCTTTGGGTACTTGAAAAGAATGTACATCTACTATTGTTGGGTAGAGTGTTCTATGAATATCAGTTAGATGTGTTGGTTAATGGTGGTGAGTTCTTTTGTAACCTTGCTGATTTGTTGACTAGCAGTTTTTAGTTGCTGAGAAGAAAGGTGTTCAAGTTCCCATTTAAAATTGTTGATTTGTCTATTTTTCCTTTTCAGTTCCACTAGTTTTTGCTTCACATATTTTGCAGCTCTATGGTTTGGTGCGCAGCCATTTAGAACTGTTCCGTCTTCTAGGTAGCTTGATCCTTTAGCATTTTGTAATGTCCCTCTCCATCTCTTGTAGTCTTCCTTGGTCTTAACTCTACTTTATTTGATATTAATGTAGCTACTGCTATTTTTCAATAAGATTGGCATGATAAAAAGATGGAGACTTTACATCTTTGTTTAACCTGCATGGAGTTGAAATATATTCTTCTTAGTAAAGTATCACAAGAATGATAAAGCAAATATCCAATGTACTCAATACTAATATGAAACCAGTAGACAATCTAATATATGCCCACATAAGAGGAAAACTCAATTCATTTCAAGTGGGGGGGGGATGAAGGAGGGAGAGAGATAAGGCAGGAGAGGGGTGGTTGTGCTTCCACTTAATGGGCACAATGTAAGGGTATAAGGCACACCTCTTGGGTGTAGGACACAACTACAAGAGGGATTCTACCTGACAAATGCAAACATTGTAACCTAGTTATTTGTACCCTCACATTAACCTGAAATAAAAAAAAAATGACATGATATGTCTTTTTTATTCTTTTATTTGCAACCTACTTCTATCACTATGTTTGCAGGGAGTTTTTTTGTTGGTTGGTTGTTTTTGTTGTTGTTGATAGTATATAGTTGTGTTGCTAGGCTATGAATCCAGTTCATCAATCTGTCTCTGAATTGGTACTTTCAGAGCATTTATAAGTAATGTTTAACTATTGATATTTTAGAGCTGTCAGCTCTTCTTTATTTTCTGTTTGTTTTCTTTTTTATTTCTCTGCTTTCTTCTTCCTATATCTTATGGGTTACTTGAAAGATTTTCAGAATTCTATTTTATCTACAGTATTTTTTAGTGTATGTCTATGTATAGGGTTTTTTTAGTATATAAAAATGATGTTATATATGTTATGTAATACATACAGACACACACACACTCACACACACATATATATATACAACACATCACAATCTACTGGTTTTGACATTTTATCAGTTTGAGTAAAGTATAGAAATCTCATCTTCCTTTACTTCTCTTTATCTTCCCTCATTTATAATTGTATTAAATGTTTATATACATTTGGAATTATATCAGATGGTATTATAATTTTTGCTTCAATTTTCAAATACTATTTAGAAAATTCCCGAGAATGAAAATATATTGGATTTGTTTATACTTTTTTTGTTCATTGCTTTTTGTCTTTCCTAATATTCTAAGGAACATTTTTCTTTTATTATTAAATTATTTTTGATTTGTTTAGAGATCTTCCATTAGTCATTTTTTTTAGGGAGGGCCTATTTGTGACAAATTCTCTTAATTTTCTCTCATCTGATGATGTCTTGATTTTTTTCCTTTATTCTTGAAGGATATGTTGATGAATATAGGATGTGAGGTTATAATTTATTTTATGTAGTGCTTCAAAAATGTGCCATTTACTTTTGACCTCCGTAGTTCTGATGAAAAATCTACTGCCATTTGAATTATTTTTCTTTTATAGATAAGTTGGCATTTCTCTTTTGCTGCTTCCAAGCATTTTTTTCTTTAGTTTTGAGAAATTTGACTACAATGTGTTTTAGTATATATTTCTTTGAGTTTGTCCTGTTTAGGATTCCCTCAACTTCTTGAATCTGTATGCTTATGTCCTTTGCCAAATTTTGGAAGTTTTCAATCATTATTTCTTTGAGTATTTTTGTAGCCCTTTCGTCTTTTTTTTTTTTTTTTTTTTTTTTTTTTGCCTTTTTTGTATTCTGTTTTAAAAAATTTTAGATATTTTATTTTA